>JAUUDZ010072974.1:0-10006 GCA_032361705.1 Panulirus versicolor
CCCTCCACCTCTGACACATATATCCTCTTTGTCAATCTTTCCTCACTCATTCTTTCCATGTGTCCAAACCATTTCAACACACCCTTTTCTTCTCTCTCAACCACACTTCTTTTATTGCCACACATGTCTCTTACCCTTTCATTACTTACTCGCCCTTTCCTGTGTAGTGAAGTGCGACCAGGAACAGACGAAGATCAACCTCATAGACTCACTTCTCTCTAGCTGTCTTGTATGATGCACCGAAATTAAAGCCTTCCACCTATAGCCAAAACTCAAAGAATTTTTTCCCTGACTTTCTTATATTCCCTGGTTCTCCTTCTTTACAGGACCTCGCCCCATGTGTACCACATTGCTCTAACTCACACTATGCCGTGTACTCCTTACACCTTCCTGTATGTTCAAGCTTAACTTCTCAATACAGTACATCTTACACTTCATCCTTCCATATCCAGTTCGGTCTCTCCCCGCTTGTCCTTTTCACTTAGTATGCATATATTCTCTTTGTCAACCTCATCCTCTCTGCATCCCCATACCATCTCAGCATACCCTCCCTATCTCTCTCAATCGTGTGCCTGCAATACCACATCTCTCCCCTATCCTATTATCACTACTTACTCCATCAGCTCTCCTCACACCACACACTTCTCAGACATTTATTCCCAACGCATTCAGCTCCAGTCGTACTTTTCGATCGAAGGCCCACTTCTAGCATCCACACACCATCACTGCGACTACTATGCCATCAGATGCAGTAACATCTCTTTCTATATACTCCTAAATGATCCCAGGACCTTAGCCCTTAACTCACGTTTCTGACTTCAGCATCCATGGTTCTAACCGCTTCCTCGTCCACTTCCAAGTATTTCGTCCAGATTTTCTCTAATCAAACACACATTCCAGCCCTTTCTAAAATTTTCAAACTTTTATTAACAATCACCTTCAAATTTCTTCTTTTGCACATTTTCCCAAAGTCTAGCTCCAGGATCTGCAGTTCCTCACTCGAGTCTACCATCACATGTGTCATCAGCAGACAGTATCTGACTAACCTCCTACCCTACCGCTTCCTTCGCCCATCTCTCCAAGGAAACGCCAGTCCACTCCTCTTTCCAAGATCCTCACATTTACCCCATTCACTACCCCATCCATCAATAGATTAAACAGCCAAGGTGACATCAAACACCCTTGCTGCACACCCAGTCTCACCTCTCCCCTGCCAAACCATTTCCTCGTACTGTATGTGTACTCAGCAAACCATTAGTGTGTTGAACATCCTTTCGAAGTGATAATCTGTCTCATCATGTTTGACGTCCTCCCTGTCCTCTTCTTTCTCACTTATATTCACCATTGCTCCCTTTTCCATTCTCTATTCTCTCTCTTTTTGTGTGTCATCATTAGCCGTTTCTTTATTGCCTTTTTAAAAGTACTTGGGTCTGATTCGCTCCTCTGTTCCTGTGCATCCTTCAGCAGTCACCATGCCTGTGTCAATCAGCTCTTCATCATGTTAAGCACGGTCGTACTACGTCAGTTCGTGGGTATCGTGTCTCAAGTAATGTGGTCAGGCTTTTCATCATCCCATCTTCTCCCCCCGCTCTGCCTTGGTCTGGTCTATAATGACAGCACTATGCCTTATGTCTCTTTATTCAACTTGGAATTCAGGCACTTTTCCCTCCTTCTTAAACTCTCCTTGTTTATCATTCATTTCGTTTCCCCGTGTTTCAGTTCTTCCACTTAAGATAAAACAGTGTATGCTTATCTTCTGATATACAGAGTAGCAGTCTTCAAGTGATGGCTCCACCAATCCTGCTAACCATTTTTTTCTTTTCCAGTTGTTACACTTGAAGTGTTGCATATTTCTCCATCGTAACTCCAGTCTGACAGCTTCAACGATCACGCTTGTACCCGTCTTCTGGGATATGTCTTCTGTTTCCTTCTGCCACTTAGTTTAAAGTCTTCTCTAGACGAGTGATTTATAACCGAGCCATCCTTTTTTGCGTATGCGGTGGTTTACTGTGTTAGGATGTTAGTCACAGGTCCGTCACTATTACGAAAACGAATATAGGCAGTAAATCGTTCAGGGACATTCTTCTTGTTCTTATTTCCTCAACATTTCACCTCAGGGTGAGCGGACCTCAGCCTTCCAGTACCTCAACCTCCTCATGTCACATGTTGTACCAGCCAACTTCACACATTTGCTATACGCAAGACTGAGGACCTGCGTCGCACGTTGTTTAATATGTACATGAATGCTATACACAAGTTGGCTTCCTTTGATTGCAGTTCTTCAACACCAGTTTTGTTCGTTGCCACCTGAACCACGGCTCTTCGTCTTTGTCTAGCAACATGCCATTATCTCATGACTTACAGGGTGTTTATGAGCTGGGGTTCCGGGCGATGGCCGCCAATTAGTGACATGGGACAGAGAAAACCTGTTTAATTTCAAATATTTTGAGAGACAGTCACGATGAATTCTGTTGGTTATAAGAGGGTATTGGGTTCTCAGCCGTACAATGACCGTGCGTAGTTACCTAGTTAGTTTTCTTTTTCCTTGTGAAATGATGCAGCCTGCATGAAGACAGGGAGACATGAGTCGTTTGTGTTATTCACATGGTCATAATTGAGACAGAAACGAAGGATGTACTTACCCCAGACAGGAGACAATGATGGGCCATGGAAAGACGGTTTAGTGCAGCAACTACTCAGTTGAGACAAGACAGAGCTGCTAGGGACGCTTGGGAGACAAAGTGCACCTCCCACAGAAGGGTTGGTCAAGTCTTGCCAGCGAGTGGAACGTGCCATTATTGCACAGATGAGGACAGCTTTAACACACGCGAAGGAGGGTTTGGCCTCGTGAAACAGCATTGATTAATGTACACATATTAAGTGTGTGCTTTGATGAGTAAAGCGTGAGGACTTCCTATGATCTGTGTTCTCAAGATTTTGTTACTTTTTTTTTTGCTAACCTTTTGTGGTTGGTCAGGTTAGGTCAGCGTGGTTGGCATTATGATTACGTTATTCAAGTTAATATTCAGTTTGGTGAGGAGGTAGCGGACATTAAGAATCCAGAGAGTGTGTGGGATACTCCCGGCGTCTTTGATTCACCTGTTCTGATGTTTAAACTAGTCGGTGGGAGAGGCTGGAGTTATTTGATGCACATTTTAGAGGCTGTGGGATCCACGGCACATATCTTGGGGCAATGTGAGACACGACGGGTATGGCCCTTATGCATGACGGTAGTACCCTTGTGCACGACGAGTGAGCGCGGCGGTACGACCCTTAAGGGACCTACAACTTGTGTTGACTGCGAGAAGAGGAGGTGACTGCCCATGTTTGTGAGTGCTCATTATCTCCATGATTCTGAGGTGGAACCCATGGATCGTTCCATTATGTCAGTAAACCCATGACTGTTTGGAGACGATGGACTGCAGAATATAGAAGGTCTTATGATTTAGACTCTCGATGCGCGTACTACCTCGTCTAGACTTGAACCTTATATATATGATTTACGTTTACCTTTATTGTCAGTAATCCAGCATTTTAATAAGGCGTACAAGTTGAAGACGACTCGTCCATGATGCAGACGGTCATACTGAAACACCGACCTGGTCAAGTTGCTGGAGGCTGGGGATGTGTTACCAGCTCTGCCTCCTGGTCAAGGAGATGCCGGTGAGACGGAGTCTGCAGACACAGACGGGGATAAAGCTGACTTTGACAAATATCGCAGCTAAACAGTAAATAATTATTTAGTAATGTAGCGACTTTAATAATCCCTTTATTGCAAGATGATGGATGGTAAGTAGTTGCCACGCTGTTCAATTGATGTACTATAACGTAATCTGAGTCTGTAGTTATATTGTCCAGTCTGGAAAATGTAATTACACTCTGTGTATACGTGGGTGTACATGTGGGTGTACACGTGGGTGTTCGTTTATTCAGTTAATTACAAATGTTTGTTGAAGTAAAGAAAATTAAATTCAATGCCAGTGTGCAAAGTACAGTGCGTCTGTTTTATGTTATCAAGTAATTTCGTATTGTTTTATGAGACAGACGTAAATTAACTGCATATATTTTACATATTCTTTATTTTTTTATTTCATATTTCTTGTTTATTTTAATAGAAATGCTTAATGTTCACTTGAGAATGGTTAGGTTTCTTCTTATACACTTTATAGTTTTGATCTTACAGTGAACAACTCTTAACTTTCTCATCATTATCTCGAATCATCGTATTTTCTTACCATTATCGCCTCTGTATTATCTGTGTCCCATAACTAACAGTGTATGGTTATAGATGAGTTCAGAGATCAGGCAGCTGAGCCAACTTGGTCTACTGTTGAAGTTATCAATTTGTTGCGAAAAGAAAATGCTCATAATTATCCACAGTTTTAACTGTCCTAAGCGAGGTCCAGCCTGTTACAAACCTGTATGATGCCTTTAATTGCCGGGTAGAAATATGACTTGATCTTGAACGTATGAGCTTTTTGTTTACAGAAACGAACAACAACAGAGGAGTTTGAGCTTAACCTAATTTTTTTTTTGTCTTTATAAAGTTATATAAGTTCTTCAGTTATTTCCTACTTGGGAAGACAAGCTGAAAAACTTGGGGAAAATTGTTGCTTAAAAAGTGGCTTTTCCAGATTAAGGAAAAAGAAAGAAGACATAGATGGTAGGTTGGGTAGGAGAAATCTTACCTCCGACAGCGAGTTTAGCTAACCTAGCATACTAACCCAGAGGCTAACTTAACAGATCTAGCGTTCTAGAGATCTTTCCCAAGAGTTATCCTTGCTAGCCCAACATATAGGAATCTCGAGAGCAAGCTTAGCTACCTTTGCAGCATCGAAATATGAAAGCGAGAGCCTTTCCTTCAGGAGAGTAGTGATGCATCCTGGCAGATACAGGAGGCTGTGACCAATACTATTAATGGATCCAGGAACTGGACGTAGAGAAGAATCATTGTTTGACTGTTCACATACTCACACTCCCCTGACGCCATCTGGCCACTCATACAACACCATTTCTGCCGACTTTTTTTCGTGAAAATAAAGCTACCCGCTTTGGTGTTATTATTTCTTTTAACGACTTTATGGGCTGCTTCCAATGCTTTCCTGGTCCTCGTGTCTATCCCCTGGTGTACAGTCTTTGCATCTTGGCAAGTGTTACTCCTCGTTCATATGTGCCACCAAAGCAATAGTTATGCGGTGATTGTTTGCTGACGTCAGCTCTGTGTTTCCGGTCCAGTCTTGCCGTAGTATGTCTCATATCCGTCGCATGGAATCTCGAATACTGTACTGTTTTGTTGCTGTTGTTGCCGTCTCTTCCCTAGTCACTTGTGATGTTTCTCGCCTTCATCCCTGATGTGGTCGTTACGTCCACGGATATCGACTGCACAGTCTTGTTAAATGTGTGTTGCTTGTCATGTGTTAAGGATCACCATGTGTCTCGTACTCCCGTTGCTACTTTCATCCTCGCTTATCCATAATTCCCTTTGTCTTTCCTCTGAGTTTGATTAACAGGCCCTTGGGGTAACCTGGTCTCATAAATGGTTCTATAATGCGATCACATTAATCTTTCAAGAAGTCTAGGCTTCATGCTTTGGGAGTCTTCAGTAAGAATCCAATAGCCAATCCAGACTTGGTCCGTCAGTGTATGCTAATGGAACTATGTGGTGGAAAGGGTACGGGAACACAGAGCTGACGTCAGACCCCACCACACCACTGATGCTTTGGTGGTGCATGTGGACGAGGAGGGCAACTCGTCAGGACAGGGAGAATGCGAAGATACAACACCAAGGAGCTGAAAAGAGGAAGAGGAAAGCATTGGAAACACCACACATTGCCGTTAGAAAAAATATTAACACAAACGCGGTTAGCTTTACTCGGGCTGAAATGCACCAGAAATGGGGCTCTGCGAATGGCCATTTTGCGGCAGTTGAACACAGGTATCGGACATCAGGCAGCGACTCTTACCGTCCAGGCAGTGACTTTTCTCAGCGTTCACTTCCTTGATCCAACAGTTTTGGACATAACCTTGTGTATCTGCCAGGTTGTATCATTATGTCAGGATGTCGAAACTAATTGAGAAGAACAAATATCTGGCTCTTGCTTTCAATTTTCCTTGCTGCCATTTGCCAATGTGATCCTTTGGATAACACCTGGCCTAGGTAGGCTGACGGAGGAACTTCACTCGACAACCAGCGTGCTAGAAATCTCACCGGGAGCCACGCGAAAATGGCGGGGGAATAAAACAGGTAATGATACCTGGAATTATTTCAGTATTATCAGGGACAAAAAATAATGTGAACCTCCTAAACTAGTGAGAGTTGTAACTATATGAAGCAACTGTAAGAACGGAATCAAATTCGATGATCAGCGAACTTACGACAAAGTCAAAAGGTTTTATCGCTTACGTCGGATATAAGCACCAAACCTTACGTTCCGGTGATACTGGAAATCTCGGTCGCAGAAGGTTGAGGTGTCGATCGGTAAAAAAGAGGAATGTATACCTGGGATAACAGACCGGTGATAACGGAACGAACGGTCGCATGACCTGACGTGCCAGTGATAACGGAAGCATCACAACAGACTGTTGGTCACGGAATTAACGATAACATCGCCTGACGTTTTAGTAATACCGGAAGCTTTCCCAACGGACTGTTGGTCACGGAAGTAACGGTCACATAAACCAAGTGGTAACAGAAACAGTGGCCACTATCATCCTCCCCACATGCTTGTTTACTGTGATAATAACAGTCACGTGTGAGAGAATGAAGGATGAGTGCACGAGTCTGTCTGTATGCATGCCAAGTGTCACATACATAAATGCATTCGCAGCTGCATGTCACGCCACCAGAACATTGATAGTCGATAATAATCAAGCACACCAACCCGTTGTCAGGCCGGAGTGCTGCTACGTACGTTACCTGGTTACAGTCCAGCGGCTGCAGAGCGGACGGCCATACGCTGTTGGCCAGTCAGTGCTGGTATATCGGAAACCGTCAGGTCTTGGGTATAATCGTGGGTAGATACGAGCTGCAGGATTTTGATATATTTTCCTAGTCTTCGAGGAGGTCCAGTGTACTGTGCTGGTTTAAAGTGGTCCAATGCCCTGTGCTAGGTAGGGAGGTCCACCGTACCATGCTGGTTTTAAGGCTCCTGCTTTCGTTGGAACTCATATATATGTTTTATAGCTGGGCTAAAGACTGGGTCCCGAGCAGTGGACGATGTGATCATTCGTCGCTGGGGGAAGAAACTACTCATCCATCGGTTGTTTTCCTCCCTCACACCTACATCTGGCTCGGTGACAGAAGTATGCTTGATGCGAGGGTTTGTTTTGCTGTAGAGTTTTGTGATGATACCAGCATGTAGCAGCGTCGGTGGGCAGGCATCAAGCTTTGACTCACTTCGCTGCCATCATGACGGACGAAGTTACGAGACAAATGCCAATTTGCTTGCCAGCGCTGGTGAGGGACCTGAATGTGTGATGGGGATCACGGGCGGACTAGGCTATCGGGCAGTCGGGCATGGACTGAGGGCCCGGGCCATCAAGAGGGCCAACAGCTGGGTCAGCGTAGAACCCTAGTTGCCTCGGGGTCTAGACTACCGTCAGTGCACGTGTGGGTGGAACATTAATGAACCCATTTTCTCTTTAAGATGATTAGTGGAAGTAGCTTCAGAATTATATCGATACTGTTAATTCAGGATTCTAATGTATTATAATAGTATCTGCTGCAGCATATTAAGTTATGTATAATTCAATGATTTATACTTTCAGGAAAGAACGAAATGAATCCTCTGGCAATGTCGAGGGTATGCAAGACAAGCGGGCGGAAGACGGCGCATCAGGAGGATCCATGATCGACGCCCATACATAAGGTATTTGAATGTTTGATTCTCGTAAGACCGTCCCCAGCTGACGCATCTGCTGGGGGGATCTGTAGATCACAACTCCTCAAACACAGTCCTGATATCGCACAGCCAACACGGATCTGTTTACACTGGGGTTTGCACTGAATTCATCTTTTTTTTTTTCCACGAGCAATATCAGCGGGTGTTTATTGGTGAGAACGTACACAAGTGATCTTTGTGATACGATCCACATGTTCATTTCTCACTGGATGTCTTGCCTAAAGGTAGGTCACCACAACAGCTTCGTCATGTTGGCTGAAGGAAATACCTGCAGTTGTACTATGTAAAAACCAGATGTGGTTCATGTTACTCCGTGATGGAGGGAACTTAATAGATTAGTTTCCTTTTTTTTTCCGCTAGTCTTGAGCTGGGGTAAGTGGTCCGCTGTACCGTGTTGAGGAAAGGTGGTCCAGTGCACCGTGCTGGGTTGAGGAAGTCCAAGGTACCGTCATGGTTTAAGGTGGTCCCATGTACCGTGCTACAATAAGGAGGTCCAGTGTGCCTTGCTGGGGTAAGGAGGTCCAATATACCGTGCTGGGGTAAAGGAGTCCAGTGTGCCGTGCTGGGGTAAGGAAGTCCAGTGTACGTACTGGGGTAAGGGTGTCCCACTGTATCTTGCTGGTGTTACGTGGTCACTGTACCGCGCTGGGGTAAAGTGGTACAGTGTACCGTGCTGGGGTATGGTGGTTTAGTGCAGTGTGTTGGGGTAAGGTGGTACAGTGTACCGTGCTGGGGTAGGGTGGTTTAGTGCAGTGTGTTGGGGTAAGGTGGTACAGTGTACCGTGCTGGGGTAGGGTCGTTTAGTGCTGTGTGTTGGGGTAAGGTGGTACAGTGTACCGTACTGGGGTAGGGTGGTTTAGTGCAGTATGTTGGGGTAAGGTAGTACATTATACTGTACTGGAATAAGGGGGTTCACTACATGCTGGGATAAGGTGGTCCAGTGTACCATGCTGGAATAAAATGGTTCTGTACCATGCTAGGGTAAGGTGGTACAGTGTATCTTGCTAGGGCAGGGTGGTGAAGTGTACCATGCAAGGATAAGTTGATCAAACGTACCAAGCCGGAAGAAGGAGGTGCAGTGTACTTTACCTAGGTTAAGGTGGTCGGTCCAGTGTACCGTGCTGGGGTAAGGGGAGTCCCATGGACAGCCGGACGGTGAACCCTTCCATTAAACCTGATTGCGATTCACATCTCCATGTTGCTAATATTTTAAATGTACGTTGAGAACGTTGAGCATTTGTAATCTGGCTAAATGATAGGCGTTCCAATTACTCTGTCTGCAACCACAGGCCAGCATGGATCAGGAACACGTGCTCACATGAAATCCTAAATTAAATGGCTTGTAGTGGTGGTCTTAATTCCCGGAGCCTCCCGTCAGCTGCGGCTTGAGTTGGAAAGAAGACTTGCAGTTTGTAGCGAGTGTGAACTGTGAAGACTTTACCCCCATGTTATTTCGTTGATAATTCGAGAGGTAGAGAGTCTTTTTCATCGTGCAAAGAAGGATTTTAGCAGATTATATTTCGATTGTTTTAG
Source organism: Panulirus versicolor (assembly GCA_032361705.1). NCBI lineage: Eukaryota > Metazoa > Arthropoda > Malacostraca > Decapoda > Palinuridae > Panulirus > Panulirus versicolor. Next base: position 9,435 of record JAUUDZ010072974.1, read on the forward strand.
CAGATAACATTTACATTTTTTGTATCACATTTAGGTTATTTTAGATTCAATTTAGATTATTTAAGCAGATTACATTTAGATTACTTTTTTTTTAGCGGATCATATTTTGAGCATTTCGTGTATGTGCGAATCAGTTGTAGATATGATGAATTTAGGTTGATCATGTGTGTCTAGGCGTGTGATATTAATTGTTCTTTTTTTACAAAAGTGATACAGTGGTCAGGGGGAACATAGAGAATCCCACCTGAGTAACAAGCACTTTTCTCTGTCTCGAGGTCTGCCGGACACCCACGCCTCACATGGGTCATACTCTCTCACTTTTATCGGTCCTCCTGCCACTGCGCATCTTGGCGACGCGCACCGCATCACCTGAAGGTCCAAGCTTACCTCAGCAGGCACGTCGCTCTGGGAATACCTCAGCAGGCACGTCGCCTTGGGAATACCTCAGCAGGCACGTTGCCCTGGGAATACCTCAGCAGGCACGTTGCCCTGGGTATACCTCAGCAGGCACGTCGCCTTGGGAATACCTCAGCAGGCACGTCGCCTTGGGAATACCTCAGCAGGCACGTCGC
>JAUUDZ010072984.1:1528-20357 GCA_032361705.1 Panulirus versicolor
TGCCATTTCATTCAACCGTATATACAATCGAGGAAATGTTAAAGTGGAATGTTAATTTCTGTTTTCTTCCCTTTTATGAAAGTTTTCAAAGTTATTTAGCATTTTTTATTGATATAAAAAATCTATCAGTGTATAATGATAGTACACAATTTTTCATATAATATTCATCTTTCACATGATATTTTTTCTGTTTCTTATAAGTTGGGAGTAACGATACGTGTACACAAATCCTTCTAACATTACCTGATACATAATGTAGACCTTCCATATCTTACTTGTTTGGCTTTGGAACATGTACGTTAAGGCCCAGAACCCATCTATCCTCCTCCTTTCCTTTTCTTTTTCTATTTTTCTCTTCCTCACCACACTCCATTAGAACCCTCTAATAAATCTTTTCCACATTTTTCAACTCCTAAAGAACTTGTCCCTACACTCAGTAATCGAGAGATGTTCATAGCTTTATGTCCAGTCACCTAAACTAGCATAAGTGAGTTTACATCCATCATCCTACTTGATAGAAAACTGCATATTTTGCAGCTGCATACAACCTGTAGGTCCATATATCTTGTGAAACACTAGATTTTACATTTTACTTTCTTACCTTTGCAGGAGCTGGCACACCGCCATACATGGCAGGAGGAGGTGGCCACTCTCCTAGTGCCCCAGTACCTCCACACCCCATGGCTGCTCCCTTCCCATACTCGGAGCCTTTACCACCTTACCAAACACCCATGAGTAAGTTCAGTTTGGCATTCATTACTACAAAAAAGAATAAAAATTCTGATATATGTCTGTTTATTTGCACATACTGTACAGGCAGACCTTGCTAATATGATATAGTGTCACTGATTCAGTGATCATACTGGTTAAGCAAAGCAGTAACTGCCCATGGCAAACCATATTACATTTGCCTTGTAGTACCTTTCTTAATTTATTCAATAAATTTTGCAAGTCTTAGAATTAAATATCGTACATATATCAAACCATGTCTCCTGCAGTACTTAGAAATCACTGGGCTTTGAAACCTTTCCATTTATTTTTCTAAAGTTATGACCCTGTTTTGTCCCCATCCTAAATGCTCAGGCTGGTCTGGAAAATATCCCCCTTCCCTCTCTCTCTTTCTTTAAGGTTGACTGAAGGGTGGCCCCTATCCTGTTCATCTGGCCCACTTCAACCTGGCATATTGGGCCAGAGCATTCATAACTGAATATGCCAATATCACATTAGTGAGGTTTGTCTGTGTATAAATTGAATTAGAATGAATTTCCAGAAGGGGGAAAAATTTTCTACATTGTAAGATTTGTTCCAAAATTTCCTTAAAGCTGTCAGCTAAAGTAACATTTATTTTTACAAAATCCCACATTAACATACCACACCATGCTACATATTATATTATCGATCTGGATGCAGTTACAGAATACAAGATTGCTAAATTATAGTAATTCACACAGATATTTAGACTGAAGCATAATATATTCATTCTGTCTTTAGTACTGAATTTGCTTCTTGAAAATTTTTATGAATTCTTTCATACTTCAATTCATGTATGAGCAGAGTTACCTAATAATGATTACTTTCATTTCTGATGTTCAAAAGCATTTCATTCCAAATCACATGTGTTAAGGTCTAAATTACTTAATTAGGTGGAATACAAATTGGTGCAAGAAGGAAGCACATGTGACAGTTCAAAGTGTTGGAAGTACTGTCATCAAAATTTAGCAATTTTCATTCATTTCCTGGATCACAGCACTGTAATGAAATTGTTTTCCTTTTCTGATGATACTACAGTATATATTAAAAAAAAAGAATTATTCTGTTCATACTTGCACTAATGACTTAAGACATTGTAGTGTAATATATTTCCACAGTGTTATAGGAGCAGGTCATCTTGAATGCGGTTATATTGTAAGAATCTTCTGATTTTCTTTTTTATGCCTAATTGCAAGGTAGTGTCAGGGACAAATGAACAATGGCCCCTGTTGCATAAATCCATACAAACTATTCCATGGTTTACCTTGACTGCTTCATATGCCCTGGTTCTCACAATACTATGCTATGTAGAAAGTAATGATATAATGAGAAGACATGATGAGGAGTTTTATCTTTTCCTTGGAACCAAATAGCACTGAGGTAATTCTCTGTAAAGTTAAAATTTTTAGTGTTAGTTTCATTGAATAGCACAATTTTACTTTTGTCTTTTAACAAAATCAGTTTATTCAAAAGAAGTTGTTTCTTAATCCATGCTGTGCATTCTATGTCGATAATCCATTTGAGTTATGAGCACATTCTGGTTAATCTACAGTACTGTGACCGATAAAATATTTCACCCATGCCGAAAGACATATATTTACAGTATCATAATGATAAAGAAAGTGATTAATAACTGTACATCTATAATTGTATATCTAGGTTCCTGCTAAATGTATGAATTGTTCTGATATACAGGATGGTGGTTTGAGTGATTATATACAAGCTTGAGGTTACACCACAAGTGGAGTCACCTTCAGCAAGGTCATATCATTGTCAGTTGATAATAGAGAACACAGACTCATCAAAGAACTTACCATTTAAAAGGAGTTCATCTCATCCCTAATAATGAGAGAAGTGCAGCTTTGAAGCCACAGAGCCCCTGAATTAGGGGTTCTGGGGTTGTATAATGATAATAATAACAGAATATTTAAGAGATAAAACATTGGTCTCCTAATACCTCCCAATACCATTTATGAAAGATTATCTTATAACTAATGTATTTTGGTGTTTTGTTTACTCCTTACAAATTATTGTTCATTCACCATCAGCAGCAGCAGCAGCGGCGGCAGCAGCAGCAGCAGCAGCGGCAGCAGCAGCTAGTGGTGGAGTAAGTGTGATGGCAGGTGGCCCAGCCAGTGACCTCAGCTCTAATGGATCCAACCCCAGTTATCCAGAGTTTCCACCATCCCCAGACTCTTGGCTTGGGGATATGCAGCAGGATCATCATCCTCAATATTAACTTGTCCCGACACCCATTCACAGTACTCATACCTGCTTACCCTGGAACTTATGCTTATGCTCAATGCTACCCACACACAATGTTAATTTTCACAAATATTTTCATAAAGTGGCTTCAGTAGTCATGCTGTTTTAATTCTCATTACTGAATAAAAATGTTTCAGCATGCCACAAAATCACCTGTAGGTTATATGGAACATGGGACAGGCATTGCCCTAGAAAGCAAGAAAAAAGGCAGCATTTATTTAATTTGACCTCTTTTTTTCAAAAATCACCAACACATGTTATTGATCTGCTAATATCATTCAGGTGTTGCAGGGCTAGTGAATATCTAAAAATAAATTGTACATTATGATCTCAGATATGGCACAGTCATGTTGGCATACACAAAACAATGTCTACGTGGTTTTTAATATTTTCAAAATTACTATTGTACATTCCAAGAATAAACTTTTCATCGGTAATACATGCTGGGAAAAGGCTTCTCACTTACATATTTTTTCGGTCTTTATTATATACTGTTATTAACCAAACCAGTGATGGCACAGGGCATTATTACATTCTTGTTAGGTACTCTCATATCCCGAGATGACATGGTGGAACATCTTCACATACTCTTTAGGGATATTTTAATACTTTTTCTTAACTTTCCAACCAAAGACAACACACCAAAGAATCCTTTATGATCCTAGTCATTTGTTTGGAATTTTCCTCCAAAAACTGTTGTACCAGTACAAAGCCACCAAATTAAAAAAAACATAGGTATTGTATTGTTTTAGTCTTTTCTTAGGATATAAGTGAGAGTATGTAATCAAAATAATATCCAGCAATATTTGCTCATTATGCATATGAATGAAATTAGGAAAAACAAGTTTCATATATTGTACAAGATCATAACTGCTTCCAGTGGATAGTTTTGATACAGCAAGAGATGACATAATATGGATGTTGGAATCACGTACTGGGTAATAGACTGGTAAAGACAGCAGTTTGAAGCCATCTAATTCCAAGAATGAAGTTATCTCGCTATACATCTTTAAAAAGGTTTAGTGATCAGTTGACATTCGAGTTATTCCCACTGCCATTTTTACTGAAAGTGCTTCATTGACATTAATGAAAATACATTAATGTATGTAAAATATCATGAAAACGTCATGAAGTGTGATTTTTACATCTGAGGGAATTACCTTGGATACATACATCAGAGTAAATCGATTTTAAACAGAGATAATTTTAGTTCTAAGTGTATGTTACGTGTGGGTAAACAGCATTAACGGGTATATAGGTAGTGAAAAGTCTCCAGGGTTTGTTTCTGGCCTTTATCCTTAGGTTTCAATGGGCAAGCATATTGTCCAAAATAGTATATTAACTGCAACATTTATTTTGTGGGGTACATGGTCGCCAGGTTATATGATGTCCCCCTCCAGTGTTCAGCACACTCACTGGGCTTGTAAGTGAAATGAAAAGCAAGTACCACTGCCAATTGTATTAGATGATAAAGCCATCTGGTGCATGTGATGAATGCCAGGCAACAAGTGGTGCAACTGTAAATTACAACTGGAACATAAATTTTGAAATTCTAAGGACTGAGAAGGGACATCACCACAAGAATCAAATTCTTCTGCCAGAAACCCAAAGTCTTCAGTGAATGTCTCTCCCTAATCAGTGACCAGACCTGATGATGTATATATACTTAAAATGTGATGGTCAATACGTAGATAAAACTTAGTCACAAAGGACAATGGCAGGTGTTCTGATGAAAGGATATTTTTTATGTAGCTAATCTGTGTTTGTCCTTTCACTGAAGTTTTAAATGTATATATGAATTGAATAATCTCTTTTAAGGAAAAGTAGAGAACTGTTTGCCACTGTTGTGGATTAGAAAGGATTTGTAAATAAAGAAAATCTCTGCATTATGTGTGGAATATGAATGTAACTGGTTAAGTAAGACCTGTATTGCTTCCCCAATGATTTTCAATATACCAAAGATTCATCATGTATGATATTGAAGCATATCATATGATTTTAATGTAAAGATTACATATGTTGGGTCTTATTTTTCATTTATCACAAAACTAACCGAGTGAAATGTTTCTTTCTTTTGTAACATTCAAGGAAATCCCTCAGTTTCTGTAAAGGGGAAACATTAGTTTCATTTTATGTAAGAGTTATACAAAATATTTGTAGCAATGGGCATATACAAAGATCTATTGATTGTGTACCTGATTGGAAGATAGTTACAAATTGCACCATTTCATCTTAATCTCAACAATAAATATGAAGCACCTATCTTTAGATAGCCAGTGATAAAAATTTGAAGGGGGATTCGGACTCCATGCGACTGATCCTTTGATCACGTTCTGTTATCACAGCATCTCCATTTCCATGTTTTATTTATGCAAAACTCTTAGTACAATTCCCCTTTATTTGCTTATCCTTCAACATCAGTTTTGTAAATACAGTTATAGGGCATGTATGCGTGAAGCTGGATGATAATACTCATAAGTCTGTTTGTTATTAATAGTGAAAATTACATTAATATGAAACAGACATTTCTGAATGACTTAACAATCAGTGTAGTATCTTATTTCAGTGTCATTTATACATAAGTCTCAAGTTTTAATATCACTGGGAACTGTGTATCTGCTATGTAGACATGTATGTGTCCAATGTATGTCATGACGACTTGATGTTTTTCTTATTTTAAATTTCTAACTTTGGCCAAGTTGACATAAGCAAGATAATATAGTTTTTATTACAACTGAGTATTACAGATATGTTTTATAGCATTAAAAATCATTTAAACAGGCAGGGAAGTTAATATTCCCCTTGTTATAAATGTATTTTTTCAAAATACAGAAAACACAAGTAATCATTATTCATGTAGTTTTAATGTCATATATTTTATCCACTCTAAATCTTCAGATAAATATACAAAACCCTGAACAACACATACCATTTTCCAAAATTGATTTAAAGCTGATCATGTTCTGTTTTCAAAGGAGTATTTGTTCATGTTATTAAAATCCTTTTCAAACTTTTTCATGATCAATTACCATTTTCTGTTTAACCCAATGTTAACGTATTCATTTAGACACTCATGATTATTCTATCTTATGTAAACATGGCCTTTTCAATGGTACAATTTCAAAACTGTCATTAAAGGCATCCAAGTGTGGTCACCTGGAAAAAAGTGTTAATACTCTTTCTTGAGGGTGTACTAATTGACTTATCACAACTATATCCTGTGCTGTTACCTATGATAAGTTGTTGGTATTCATAGGCACTTAATGCACAAAAGGTTTACTAAATGACAATACTAATTACTAGTCCACCTACTTCTGATGATAAGAGAGGTTTTAAGAAGAATCTTTAAATGATCCAGTAAACAAAATCAAATATGCCATCTTGTGACAGTGCATTTCAAAATCTTTGTGGAACACTTTTCCCAGTCTACCATACAAATGATTCCTACTGACTCTGGTTACTCCCTCTACCCTACAAACAGAGAACTACTTATAGTATGTTCCTTCACTAACAATCATTCATCTACATGTTTATGACATTTTGTGCTGCACAAAATAAATTATTATTTCGCTCAATGATAGCACTTATGATTTTGTTGTTGGTGTTGTGAGAAAGCAAAGCTAGATAAGGGAGTATTCAGTGTGCTGAAGCAGAGGCAGATGTGGTAATCATATATACATAGATATATATAAATATATATATTATTTGTATCTGTACTGAGTTGCTCTCTACTGACATTATGGATGTTTGCTGTATGTTCATCTTGACTTACTTCCGGCTGGCTGGAACCTAAGAAAGAAAACCTTCCAGCTGGAACCATAAGAAATGTATAATAAATGAATTTATGTATGCAGCCCTTTCAATATCCTAATTTATGAGAAGCCTTTTCAAATGAAAACTCACACAAAATTGTTTGTTTGAAAATACCCATGAGTATTTACCTGAACTGTCTCTGCCACCAATATACCACATTTAAGGTTTAAGTGACTGGTTAGTACCTTAGTTTAGGAATATACGGTGAAAAGAGTATATATACACGGAAAAAAGAAACTATCAACTTTGCATTCAAAATTACTGAATTTTTAAATTTGCCTTTTCTTCCCACTATTCCAAAATCTGAATAATACATATGGCATATGTACTTCAAATTCTTCCACAGCAGCTAACACACATATACATATATTTTTCATACTTGATCGCCGTTTCCTACGTTTGTGAGGTACTTCCAGGAAACAGAATATGAAAGACACATTCACTCACATACACACTCCAGCCTTCCACCTCCAATTTGGTCTCCCACTTCTTGTTCCCTCCATCTGTAACACATACATCCTCTTTGTCAATCTTTCCTCACTAATTCTCTCCCTATGTCCAAACCATTTCAACACACCCTCTTCTGCTCTCTCAACTATACTCTTTATTTCCACACATCTCTCTTACCCTTACATTACTTACACGATCAAACCACCTCACACCACATATTGTCCTCAAACATCTCATTTCCAGCACATCCACCCTCCTGCGCACAACTCTATCCATAGCCCACGCCTCGCAACCATACAACATTGTTGGAACTACTATTCCTTCAAACATACCCATTTTTGCTTTCCGAGATAATGTTCTCGACTTTCACTTATTCTTCAATGCTCCCAGAATTTTTGCCCCCTCCCCCACCCTATGATTCACTTCCACTTCCATTGTTCTATTTGCTGCTAAGTCCACTCCCAGATATCTTAAACCACTTCACTTCCTCCAGTTTTTTCTCAGTTCAAACTTACATCCCAATTAACTTGTTCCTCAACCCCACTGAACCAAATAACCTTGCTCTTTTTCACATTTCTCTCAACTTTTTTCTTTCATACACACTTTCAAACTCAGTCACCAACTTCTGCAGTTTTTCACTTGAATCAGCCACCAGTGCTGTATCATCAGCATACAGCGACTGACTCACTTCCCAGGCCCTCTCATCCCAAACACGCTGCATACTATCCCCTCTCTCCAAAACTCTTGCATTTACCTCCCTAACCACCCCATCCATGAACAAATTAAACAACTTTTGGGACACCACACACCCCGTTGCACACTGACCTTCTCTGCAAACCAGTCACTAACCTCTCTTTCCCAATATAATTTTTTTTTGTAACGTGTAACTAGATCACCTCATGCTTAAGGGTGCCAGTACTGTGTGTGCCACTCATCCCATTGTGTCAGTTTTCTGCTGGCATTCAAAGAGTGTGAATGCATCATATACTATTCATATATTTCTACACTATTGCCCACTTGAACCAATCACCAATATGCTTAAGCAGTCATAAAGTACTCTTGCAATGACCTTTAATTTGGAGGAAAATTTCAAGTTGCTGAAATAGTGTGAGTATGGGTCTTCAATAGTTGCTAACTACTTTGGCATTAATGAGAGTAGCATCCACATTGTAGAGAATAAAAGTGATTATCAGGAAAGCCTTTTGTCAGGCTCTGTTTTGAAGATGGCAATGCGTCTCTGGAGTCAGCATATATGAAGAATGAGTATGCTCTGTGCCAACATATGTGAAGAGTGAGTATGCCCTGAAAACCTGGGTGTAAGAAATGCAAGTGCAACAGTTTCCTATAACTTGATTAATGATTAAAAAGCCATAGAGATTCAAGAGGAGTTGATGAAAGAAGAAGGTAAACCTATCAGTGAAAGTAAATTTACCATTATCCTGGGCTGGCTTCATAGTTTTATCAGACGTGTTGGCCTGAGAAAGGTGATTCTGTTACATGAGGCTGCAACAGCTAATGTAGTGACTGCAAAGAGCATGAAAATGGACCTCCAGGAAATTATAGTAGAGAAGGGTTCACTCCAGATTAGGTATGGAATTATGTTGGAACCGGCCTTTACTGGTGAAAGATGCCAAAGAATACACCTGATGAAGGTCTAGGCAAAGGCTCCAGGTTTTAAATCTTGCAGAGTCTGCAGAGTCAACCAGGGTGTAACAGCTAGTTTTGGTAAGATGTATTATTTCCACTTTGGTGGTCATTATCTGAGAACATAGTTTTGGCATGCCCATTGTGGTACTTGATTGATGTTTCCCATGTTATTAAGGAAGTGCCAGGAAAAGAAGAAAGGCCATATCCACTTACATCCAATCTCTATCTCTCATGTGTAATGCACCAAACCACAGCTTCAATGACCTTTCCATGGTTTACCCAATGCTTCATGTGCCCTTGTCACATCCATTGACAGCATGTCAACCCTTGTATATCACATCGTTCCAGTTCACTGCATCCTATGCACGCTTTTGACCCTCCTGCATGTTAAGGTCCCACTTGCTTAGAATCTTTTTCACTCTATCTTCCATCTCCAGTTTAATCTCCCTGTTCTTGTTCCCACCTTTTCTGACACATGTATCCTCTTTGTCAACATTTCCTTACTTATTCTCTCCACATGTCCAAACCATTTCATTATACGCTCTTCAGCTCTCCCAACCATACTCTTTTTATTATCAGACCTCTTTCTCACTTTTGATAACTTACTGAAACGAACCACCTCGTAGCACATTTTGTCCTCAAATGTTTAATTTCCAACACATTCATCCTCCGTTCAGCATAACCTATAGCCCATACCTCTCATCCATTTGATATTGTTGGGGCTACTGTATCTTCATACATACCCATTTTTGCACCCTCGGGTAACGTTCTCTCTATCCACACATTCCTCAGTGCTCCCAGAACCTTCCCCCCCTCACCCACCCTATGACTATCTTCTGTTTCCATGGTTTCATTTGCTGCTATGTCCACCCCTATGTATCTGAAACACTTCACTTCTACCACTTTTTCTCCATTCAAACTCACACCCCATACTAATCCTGATACCTTGCTTTTATTCACATTTACTCTCACCTTCCTGATTTCATACACCTCCAAACTCAGTCACAAACTTCTGCAATTTCCAACTTGAATCTGCCACCAGCAAACAGCTAGTGACTTACTTCCCAGGCCCTCTCATACTTTACAGACTGCATACTCATCTCTCTTTCCAAGGCTGTCACATGTACCTACCTCCACTCCATCCATAAACAATTTAAGCAACCATGGCAGCATCACACAACCCTGCCACAGACTAGCCTTCAGTTGAGACCTTTCACTCCCTCGTTTTCTACTTGTACTTATGCCTTACACTGTTGATAAAAGCTTCTCACTGCTTCTAGCAGCTTTTCTAAGACCTTCCACAAGGCATCACCATCAACCCTGTCATATGCTTTCTCCAGATCCACAAATGCCACATACAAATACAAATCCATCTGTTTCTCTTAGTGTTTTTCTCATATACTCTTCAAAGCAAGCACCTAATCCACACATACCCTACTGCTTCTGAAACCACACTGCTCCTCCCCATGCTTTGTACATGTATTCACCCTCTCAGTTAATACTCTCCTGTACAACTTACCAGGTACACTCAACAGCCTTATACCTCTGTATCCTCCTTGCCTTTATACACTGGCACTATACATGCATTACAGTATGCCTCAGGCAGTTCACTATGATCCACACATACAATGTAAATTATGTTTAACCAATCAACAACACGATCATGCCCTTTCTTAATATATTCAACTGCAATACCATCCACTCCTGCCTCCTTGCCACATTTCGTCTTATGTAAGGCTTTCACCACCTTTTCTCTTTTCACCAAACCACTCTCCATGACTGTCTTACTTCACATACCTCCCCTTTCCAAACCCCCTGCATCAGCCACTCAATCATCAAACACATTCAACATTCCTTCAAAATACATGCAACATCTCCTTGTCACTTCATCACTACCTATTACCACTTTCCGTTTTGCCCCCTTCACTGATGTTCCCACTTGTTCTCTTGTTTTTGTGCACTATTAACCTTCTTGCAAAAGATCTTACTGTCTCTGAAATTTACTGATTCTTGCTCACCCCAACTCTCATTTGCCCTTCTTTTCAGCCCATGCACCATCCTCTTGACCTCCTGCCACTTTCTCTTATACACCTCCCAATTGTTTGCAGTTACTCCATATAAGTTCCTCCCAGTTGCCTCTTTTCCCCTTTCACCAGCAACTTTACTTCGTCATCTCACTACATACTTCCCTTTCTAAACTGCCTACCTCCCACCTTTCACATGCCACGTGCATCTCTTGCACATGCCATAATTGCGTCCCTTAATATTTCCCATTCCTCACCCACTCCCCTTGCTTCATTTGCTCTCACCTTTTGCCTTTCTACACTCAAGTCTCTTTTCCAAGCGTTCCTACTCTCACCACTCTCTTCTTCCCTACATCGTTTCCTTTTTTTCGAAAAACTTTATAAATCTTCACCTGCGCCCCAGACATGATATCTCTTCAATCTCCAACCCAGTTCACTCTTCTTATGTTGGCTATCTCTGCAACCTCCTTCAACCCATTTTTTGCCTCTGACATTGATGATCCCATTCTGCTCACTATAACTCACTTTTTCTTGCTCCTTACCCTGATAAAATGATAATTCTTTTATTTCCACTGAACATATGTTTGTTTTTAATGTAAACCTATTAAGTATCAAAGAATAGGGAATCATTCTCTTATTGGGACTGAACAAATGTTCCCAGATTATGTAACCTGATTAGGCTTCTGAGAATATAAAATCATTCTTTTATTTACTATGAACATTATTCCCTCTTAATGTAAACCTATTAGGCATTGCAGAATAGGGAAGTAAATAGCCAAGTAAATTCATTATTGCCATAACACATTAACTGATCATATCTTTCTCTAGCTCCCACTCATATCTTGCTGTTCAGTTTCAAGACATCATCTCATCTCATCAATAACACACACAGTTTGAGCATAACCACATCCTAAACTCTTATCTTGACAACCTTTTATAATAAACACTGCAAGATCTGCATCCCAGAAGCAGGTGATAGGCATTGCAATTATAATCGTTTTTTGAGCAGTTTCTATATCTGTAGGGTCCTCATTTGTCCCAGTATGAAGTACTGCTTGCGTATCTAGAGTGGTTCTCCTTCCACTGCTCTCATAGCCAGAGTAGATTCCAAAGTCTTCTGTCTTAGCAACTCTGATGCTGTCTCATCCCATCTCATCCCTTCAACTGATCTTCATTGTGTCATGAAATTGACTTTTATCTCTCTTCTGCAGGTATTATTTTGGCCACTGCTTTCATAAGCTGATCATGTGTGTCCTATCCCTCCTGAAAAGAACCCATGGCATATTTGGCTGCTGCATTCTGTAGAGACCAGTCACATAAGGCTTGACTTTTCTGACACTTTGTTAGATTACATTCTTTTGTTTATCTTTCCCTTTCTTATAACCTTATCACATTTAACAGTCAGGTATAGAAACACTGTAGAAGCTCAAGTTAATACTCCCTTCATTTTTTTTTCTGTCATCTTTTCTTTCACTGGGATGACCATGATTGGAGTATGCTTTTGTTTGTGTCATGTTGGCCAACATGACACAGACAAAAGCATACTCCAATCATGGCTCTCTCAATTGAAAGACAAGATGACTGGAAAAAAGAATGAAGGAAGTATTAGATTAAGCTTTAAGGTGCTGCTAGACTTGACACTTAAAAGTGAAAAGGTTAAAAGAAATGGGAAATACAAACAGAAGGTAATTTAACAGAGTTTTCAAAAATCAGTCCTCATGTGACTGGTCTCTACAGAACACAGCAGCCAAACATTGAGAGAATGGTTAAAACTGTTTGTAATCTTTTATTACAGGAGGTTCATGACATGAATTTAAGCTTTTTGTTTTGTGCAGTTCTGCTGTTGAACAGAGGCTTGTTTGTGTATAAGTAAAATAGATAAATACTTGGAGTTTCTCTTGCTTACAATAATTACCATAGGTAGGATTGCGTTATGTTGTAGACATGAGTGGAATCTTGAGTGAGTACTACCTGATAGAATGTCTCATCATACATTAATCTGATGATTTGCTTGATGAATGATTTTTTATGTAAATTTGGATGAAAATGCTGATATTCATTGTATTTTTGTTACAGAGTTTAGTTTTAGTGTTTCTTGACTGTGAAATTGAAAGTATTCAAGCAACCAGCATAGTATTTTAGTCATAGAAATTAAATTTTATATTTTGTTAAAGTATACAAACAGCTACCAGTGCTATTGCTGTAATCATATCCAAATGCCATCTGGAAAGGAAATTTCTTCTCCAGATGTTCTTCAAATACTTAGGTGATGATTGCTTGTCATTGCATGCTTTTTCATGCTTGCATCTCCTCGTGCTGTTTCTTGTCATTTGTATCTGCCAGCCATATATAATGTCATTTTCTGCCATAGCACTGTGCTGTTATCATTATATTGATATCTGAAATTGACAGAGAAGGAGAGGAGAGTATAGCCATGTGTTTTGCTGTTGACACTATTGTATGATGATAATTGTAGAAGACCTAAAGAAGATGCAGAAAGATTTAGATGTAGTTTGTAAATGATTAAAAGAGAACCAAACGAAATTTAATGGAGAAGAGTATGAGCAAATTAAGTCATGGAATGACTAACAATACATTAGGTCCAACAGGGAAGGAGATGGAAAACAGATAAACTTGAAAGATCTGGGAGTCATAATGAACAAGAAATTTGAAATTAAAATGCACATTGATTAGTTAGTACTATGAAATCAAATGACTAGTGTTGTGGTAATGAGAACTTCCATCATGAGAGACAGAAAGCTGATGATTAAAATGTTTGTTTTATGCATAAACAAGATTAAATACTTTTCCGTTGTTTGGTCTTTTAGTAAATATGTGGAAATGAATAAGCTAGAAAGAGTTTAGGAAATTTTTTGTTAAGATTCAGGGAATAATACATAAAAGACTGGACCTATGCTGTATTGAAAACAAAGAGAAAATTATGTTTTGTTTGGCGGCAGAGAGTAGGAAAAAAAGAGCAACCTCACATATGGGTGGGAACAGAGTGATTGATCAACTATAACTGAATATTTGTGAGACCCTAAGCAATGATATGAGTGCCCTGCATGTCATATGGAGAGATTCTTCATTGTTGTATATGTTGTTTTAAGAAATATGACTGAAGTTAGCAATGTTACCTTCAGAAGAAAACTAGATTAATGGATTAAAAAAAAGTGTTGAACCATCCAAGAATAGATAACTATGGATAGAGAGTAGGGGCAAAAGACACCAGCATTATGAATCAAGATATACAGTAAGAGCTCTGGCTAGCCCTACCTATGGCAAAATTTCATCACGTGCTTTTAGGTACACATCACTAGAATGCTTTCACATTAATTTTTGTGATTATTACCTTCTTGTGGTTATATGACTTCCCACTCCTTATTTCTCCACGTAATATTTCATCTCAGTCTCTTCTGTCCCCTGTATGCCATATTTTATATGATACATGTTGTCTTCTTTTTCCCTCTGGTTATCCTGAGTCTGTGTTCCCATAACTGGAATTTCATATCCCAACCTGTACCTAAAAGTTTATGGGATCTAATCATAGCATCTGTATGTGTATATTTCCCTTGTTGTTTCCTAATTATTCATATACTCACAATTAGCAGTGCATGTGGGGTACCATTGTAGATTTTTTATCTTGTGGCCAATATTTTTGAAAACAAAATCAAAAATTGATGTAGACGTGTTCTGTCTCATGTAAGTTCAGGCCCAGGAAATTCTTTAAAATATTTTTCAGGAAGTTATGCAGTGTGTTTCACACCCCTTGTACATATCCTAACATAATGTACAAAGTGCACAAAATGTTTCTAGGTAACACGTAAGGTTGCAAGTTGTTAAGTTTTACTGAAGTTGTTTGAGGGCTTAATTTGAATGTCATGTATATACTTTATTCTATGTTTAATTTATCTTTTCCCTCTCTTTTTCCTTTTTTTTCAAGGGAACTACAGTGAAAAACGAAGATACTCCAAGACGTGACTTTGACGAGTTGAGTGTTGCGTCTGATTTCAGCATAATCCCAGAGAATTTTGTGAGTCATTTGGAGTTAGCTGTGTATAATCTTTTTTTCTTTATGCTCAATTGTTTCTCCTGTCTTCACAAGGTACTGTAATTTCAGGAACAAACAAGCAATGGCCTCATTTGCGCACATCCACTCTCTAGCTAGACATCACCCCCATAAACCACGTCAATTCAGTTCATTCTGTCCATGCATTACTCTTACACTCTTGAATGTCCAGGCCCCAAATACCTAACTCCCTTTTTTACTTCATTCACCTATTCCCTTCTTGGTCTTCCTCCCTTCCTCTCTTCTCCCTCCATTTCTGGTGCATAGATCAGTCGGTCTCCATGTCCGAATAATTTTTTTCCCTACATTCTCGTTCCTTACATGATCATCCTGCCTAAAACTGCTTATATTCCTTAGGCTTTTCATTTCCAGCACATCTACCCACCTCTCTTTTGTATTCAGCATTCAAGACTCACGTTCAGAAACATACTTGGGCAACTAAATCCCCAAACATAATCATTTTTGCTCTCTGTAACAGAAATTAACCTTTCTACTTACACTATAATGCAGGTTAGTTTCATCTCCCACCATGCTCCTCATTTCTACCCCTATTTATCTTTCCCCTGCCACATGCACTCCTAGCTCCTAGGTACTTCAAGCACTCCACTCCCTCCAAGTTCTTCATATTGAAACGCGTGGAATTCAAACCATTCTTTCATCAACTGCATTTCATTACCTCATCTTTGCTAACATTCTCTGTCACATCTTTCCCATTACACTCTTTCCCAGTTTGCCACTCTTTACAGTTCATCCACATCTTAAATTTTTTGTTCACTATTTGGTCATCCTTAAAAAAGAAAAAGAAAAATCTGATAGAATGGAGAGAGTACAGCATTGAGTAACCAAGATGATTCCTGGACTGCAGATCAAGTCCTATGAGGTCAAAGTAAATGACTTTAATGTCATTAGTTTAGAAAAGAGAAGTTTAAGGGGTGATCTAATACAAGTATTCAAGAATGATCGAAGGCATTAATGATCTTGATCTATCAAGTTACATAAAACCTTGATTCATCTGATTTTACTCAGTAATGGATACAAACTTGAACAAATGCTTTACCTTGAATAAGGCAAAGTACTGTTTCTTCAACAGGATTGTTAAGATGTGGAACAATTTACCAATTACAGTGGTTGAAAGTAATGCAATAGATGCATTTAAGAATAGACTTGATAAATACTTTGCTTCAATTCCACAGCTTTCATGATTTGCACAGTCTTAGTCACAGCAACAATTTGCATATTCTTTTGTTTGAATTAACTTTATGCCTTTTAACCTTGTGAGTTCCTGATATTTTTCACTATCACAAAAGGATCCAGTAGTCAGCTGCTCTCTGGTTTCTATGTATTCCAAGGAATACTGCCCATGTATTCCCTGCATGTCGTAGAAGGTGACTAAGAGTGGTGGGAGTGGGTGGCTAGGAATTCTCCCTTTCTGTATTGCTTTCCAAAGGAAGGAACAGAACAAGGAGCCAAGTGAGGAATTTTCCTTTAAGGCTTGGTCATCTGCTCTTGTTCCTACATTGCTCTTGTGGAAAATGGTGAGCATATATAAAGGAAAATGATATGTGCAATATATGTTTAACCACATGCTTTTATCCTGAGTATTCAGAATGAGTGTTGTTTTCTCGCATACATAGCATGTCAGTCAATCTGTTTATGCACCTATGTACATCAGTCTAGACAGTGAAATAGTTTTTATGTGGTGTATATACAGTAGTACTGGAAATGATCAAGGTGGATGGTATATTGAAATGGTATTTTTGGAAATTGTGGGTAAATAGTTGCTGTGGTATATTGAAATGGTATTTTTGGAAAGTGTGTGTAAATAGTTGCTGTGTCTTGTCTTCCATCCTTGCAGATAACAAGTTTGAACATAGAAAAGACTGTTTTTTTTGAACATACATAAACTTTAGATATAGAATGGACAGTGTTATGTAGTAACAAATACAGTCAACCCCTGCAGAACAATGGTTTTTGAATATTTGTACAAATGTTGGTTTTGCAGTATTAAAAAGAATTCTGTACTGTAGGCAGAACCTTATGAACCTTATGGATACCCATTTACTTTTCCTTCCCTGTCTTTCCTTCTATCTAATATTAAAGATAATTCTTTAAAGTAGCAGGCCCAAAGCACAAATTCCTTTATGTATTTAGTTATGTAGGTAGATGGTCAGGAAATGCCACTTGCAAATTTATGTCTGTGATGTCAGACCTGAGAAGATAGCTATATGGTTGTGTGTCTGAGCATTGGGCAGCTGCTTAGACATTAAGTTGATCAAAGAGATTGAATTCTTGATAGATACTGATCAGGGTGTAAAATGGTGTCTTTTCCCTCAACCCTTTGTAAGCAAGTGCCATGTTTCTCATGCTCGTAGGCCTCATCATGTTGTAGTAAAAAGGTTTTTGATATTTCAAAGTATTTATATCTTCATGTTTATTTTGATTATGTGTAAGTTGACAAATAATTATATATATTTCTTTTTATGGGAGGCTGGACAAGACGACTCAGTGCTGAATGAGACAAGGAGCATGGCCTCTGGCGCAAGTTTTCTCAAGTCTGAGGACCTTCAGCCATCAGCTCAGGCAGAGACTTCTTTTGGGAAGGTGATATAACTATTTTGAATACCACGAAATTCATAGATTTTTAATATTTTGAAAGTTTTGTGGACAGATGCTAAACTTAGTCAGATATATGGTTAATTGAATTCTATCCAAGTGAATGCAAAGTAATGAGAATTGGACATGATGAAGGAGGGCATTAGTGTGATTATTATCTAGCAGTAAATAAGATGTGTATGAGAATGATTTTGGTCAATATTGTGCTTTACCTCTCACGAGACCAAAGCTATACTTCAAGAGAATTTTTAGGAGACAAAATGTCAGCTGGCAGATATTTGAATTACATGTATATGGATATGGCAATGTTCAGCAAGCTGTTTGCAGCATCATTAGATCAGAATCAGAATATACTATTTTAGTCAGGTCACTGCTTTTAAACAAGAAGATTCATTGAGAGAGTCTGGAGGAGGGCAGCAGAGATGATACTAGAACTGATAATGCTGTATTAGTGAAAGTCTGGGACTTAAGATTTACCCTCTGTGTAAGAAGGAAGAATAAGGGGTTACAGTATGACAACATTTAAGATTTTAAACCAGTTTGATAATGTCGAGATTGAGTAGTTCTTTTTTAGATGCTCTGTTGTATTGATCAGAGCTCATAACAAGAGGGAAAGCAAATTACTTTTTAGAAAGAATGCGAAATGCTTTTTTAGTATCAGGTTGGTTGGCAACTCACTGAAATTGTGAATTCTGGAAGTATTCTTAGTTTAAAAAACTATGTAATGGTGTGATATAGAAAATTCCAGATATAGGCCCCCCCACAAGAATATAATTTCCCAGTTCTGTACAGATAGGTAATTACAAACTTATTTTGGTGAGGCTTAGTACCCATTCTCATTTTCTTTGTCTCACAACCTAATTAGAACTACATATGATTTATTACATATATGAAGTTGCCTAGTTTAGTAACATGACTTTTTCTGTTCATTCCGGATTAGTTTTTCTGTTTTTAAGTTTTCCTTGTAAGTGTAAGAAAGTAAACTGTGGATTGATATGGGTAAAACTGAAAGTCAATGGAGAGAGATGGGTTATTATTGGGGCCTAGGGTTATTATTGGGGCCTATGCAGCTGGGTATGAGAAGAAAGATCATGAGAGGCAAGTGTCATGGGAGCAGCTGGGTGAGTGTGTTAGTAGTTTTGATGCACGAGACCGGGTTATAGTGATGGGTGATTTGAATGCAAAGGTGAGTAATGTG
>JAUUDZ010072995.1:0-10006 GCA_032361705.1 Panulirus versicolor
CAATGGATTGAACCAGGGCATGTGAAGCGTCTGGGGTAAACCATGGAAAGTTTTGTGGGGCCTGGATGTGGAAAGAGGCCTGTGGTTTTGGTGCGTTACATGACAGCTAGAGACTGAGTGCAAATGAATGTGGCATTTGTTGTCTTTTCCTAGCGCTACCTCGTGCACACACAGGGGGAAGGGGGAGCGAGGAAGCACAAGGAAACAGACGAGGAAAGGCCCAACCCACCCACATACACATGTATATGCATAAATGCCCATACATGCACATATACATACATATACATATATACACATGTACATATTCATACTTGCTGCCTTTATCCAATTCCCATCGCCACCCTAACACACATGAAATGTGTAGAAAGAAAGATGACTATCTGGGAGGGCAAAAATGGGTATGTTTGAGGGTATAGTAGTCTCAACATTATCATATGGATGTGGTGCATGAGCTATAAATAAGGAGGGTTGGTGTGTTGGAAAACTAAATGTTTAAGGTCAATATATAGTGTGAAGTGGCTTGATCGGGTAAATAATAACAGGGTAAGAGAGGTGTGGTAATAAAAAGAGTATGGTGGAGAGAGCTGAAGGTGTGCTGAAATAGTTTGGACAAAGGGAGAGAATGAGTGAGGAAAGGTTGATGAATAGGGTACAGTGTCAGAAGTTGAGGGAAGAAGAACATGGAGACCAAACTGGAGACGGAAGGATGGAGTGAAAAATATTTCAGTCAACTGGGGGCTGAGCATGCAGTAGGGTGAAAGGCATGCAAGGGATAGAGTGAACTGGAATGGTGTGGTGTACAGAGGTCGACATACTGTCAATGGGCCTGGACATGTAAAGCACATGAGGTAAACCATAAAAAGGGAACCATGGTTTCAGTGTAATACACATGAAAGCCAGAGAATGGATGTGAGCAGATGTGGCCTTTCTTCAGCTGTTCCTGGAACTATCTCGTAAACACAAGAAAAGACAATCATGTATTAAAAAAAAAAAATCATTACCTTCCTGACCTAAAAGTTCCTTCTATAAGGCACCTGAAGTGCAGAGGAAGCCAGCCATATACACCAAGCAGGACCACAGGTCATACAGTGTGGTGATGTTTAAGAACCTTTGTGAGGTTAAAAAAGGGCAACTGAGGAGTAATTGTTTGGTGTATGCATTGTAGAAGTTGCATCTTTGGCATGAGGACTCTTGTGATATGTTGAAATGGTATCTGTAATGTTGGAGCAATAGGTGGTGCCTAAAATGCTGATAGGAGAGGTCAAATCATTCATGTCTGGAAAATGTGGTTTATGTCTAGTGGAGTGGTGTCTAATTCGGTGCTCGGAGGCAGCTGTTTAGTGCTTGTCAGGTCATTTCAGAGTGTACATGTCTTGTCATTTGGGTGTTTGTTGGGACAGGAGTATCAGTGAGTATAGGTTTCGAAAATATGAGGCTGAGGTCAGATTTTTATTTCTCACTGCTCTTTTGGTGGTTACTTATGAAGTGGTATGTATATGAAGGCTCTGGTGTTACTGCAAAGACCCGAGTTCCAAGCATAATGAGGAAAGACTTAATTGGAATATTCATGTTTTAGTGTGCAGGTACTAAATGTTTGTGAATACTGGGCAAATTTTAAGACAAATGTCTAGGATGTTAAAAATACTTACTTTCTGTCATATCCACATCATTTTTACAAAGAGCTATAGAGGAGAGATCTTGCTTAGATTCAAATTTCGGCCTCACATATTCTTCATTTCCAACTGCAGTCTTTGAGTTTTCTGTAATTTCAGAATGGAATATCAAAACAAATACTTTCATAACCACATGAACATAGTAAAGCAAAAGCAAAACATTAATGAATGAACTAGATGCAACAGTGATGGGTGCTATCAATGAAGATCTCAACATATCTTTCATTGTACATTAATGATTCACATACACGAATGGGATGACTGGTGTTCCTCCTAAACACAATACCTGGACGTTTTTTGATGAAATGCAACA
Organism: Panulirus versicolor; assembly: GCA_032361705.1. Taxonomy (NCBI): domain Eukaryota; kingdom Metazoa; phylum Arthropoda; class Malacostraca; order Decapoda; family Palinuridae; genus Panulirus; species Panulirus versicolor. Next base: position 1,987 of record JAUUDZ010072995.1, read on the forward strand.
TGAAAGTATGGTATCACAAATGAAGATGCCAAGATAATCATATCTTTTTCTACATATTCTTCAATGATCCCAGAACCATAACCCTATTAAGCATTCACCCTATGACTCATAGTCCAATTTGCAGCCATGTCCATTGCCAGTATTCTCAAATCTTCTCCATTTCAAAACACACTCTAACTAACCTGACCTGCTAAACCTAATAACCTTACTTTTATTCATATTTACTCTCAAGTTTCTCCTTTTATACACACTCCCAATCTGACACTAACTTATGCAGTTTTTCATTTGAATCTGCTACAAGCATGTCATTAGCAAACGATAACTGACTAACTTCCCAAGGTCCCCTAAACCCATTATACCTACCCCTCTCTCCAAGGCCCATGCTACTTCCCTCATTAGCCAATCAATAAACAAACTAAACAGCCATGATGACATCACATACCCCTACTGCAGACACACCCTCACCTTGAACCTTTTGCCTTCCTCTCTATCTCCTCACTCACACACCTTAATATCTTGATAAAAACTCCTCACTGCTTCTGATAGCTTTTTTCCCACCCTGTGCTCCAAATGTATGTAACTATAAAATAAATAAGAGCTATCAGAGTAGCACTTTTGTCTTGAGCTGTGCAACCCTTATTACTGTACAATGTTACCTGTTAAAGCAGTCTACATTAACAAAATGGCTAAGTACTAGCAGCTGACACATATTTCAAAATAACAGACATATAGTTTGAGGGAGCTGTGCAACCCTATTTACTGTTATGACAACACAGCTGTTACTATAAGCTAAATGGCTAAGTCCAAGCAGCCAAAATAAAAGATGTGTAGTTCAGTGTGGACACCAGAAAAAAGGAAATTATCAAAAAACATGCTACTCTACAAGGAATACCTAGGAAAATAACTGGCAGAGTGATGGGTATGGTATGGACATCTGGAAACAATTGATGCATCTAAATAACTAAACAAATGAATTTGAGTGAAGTGAATAAGAAAGAATATTTAAGGAAAACAGGTATAGTGTAAATACAAAATGAATAACAGTTACATGAAATGGATGTTTCAACAAAAAATCTGCAAAGATGTATATGGATGATGGTATAGAGAGGAACTTCTTTAAGAACTAGCCTGCTATAAGACAGGATAAGACAAATACTGATATTCTAAATTCATCCATCACTATTGAGATTTAAATATAAAGATACCTAAGTTTATAAATCCCACAGTGTTAAGACCAGTGCTCAAGTCTCCATCTATCATACCAATGTAGAGGTAAAGCATTCAAAATATTGCCAATATATCCATGGTCTACTTACCATTTCCTATGGCTTTCTCTTCCTTCACACCCCCATTACTCAGGTACCGGTGCATACGCTTGAGAACTTTCTTCTGTGATTTACTCAGCTTTAGGTTGAAAGCATCGCACCTACAAAAGAGCTTATTGATACAAGTTTGTTCCATCAATACTTTTTCTTTGAAATCAAATGCAAGTTCACATAATTACAAGACAAAAACATATCTCAAACTACAACATAACATCCCCTGCTACTGCTTTTAAGTAAATAATTTCCTTGCTGTTCTCAGGGAAGATTCTGCACAAATCATCCTGCAAGTCACTAAGAAATGATTAACACAGATCTGCACATCAGTATGCCACAAGGTTTTGGTGCGCAAATCACAGCATACACAATTTAGAATTAGTTACTCTGATATACTGAAAAGGACATCTCTAAAAATAAGAAGAGGCACATCTCAAGTATCAGAAGTGTTTGACACTTTCATTGTACATTCTTTCTGAAAAGTTGATCGCTCCATACACAAAAGTGAAACTCCAAAAAAATACCCTTATAGAATACCCATATACCATACATAATGAAGAAAATACCAAGGCAGTAGTATACTTTCCCCTATTTTAAAGCAGAAGCATGAAATATTTGCAATGGATGGTGGTACAGAACCATCCTTTCTTATGGAAGTATATGACAATTATTTTTTCTAAGTGTGATTTCACACATTCCATTCAAATCATACATCTTTCTTTTACAAAAGAATTTCTTAAGAGACAGAGGGGGTGATGACATAATGTCCTGCATAAACTTTTGTAGTGGAAGGACATAAAAACAGATCTAAAGCTCTGAGACAGTGACCAAGATGGTCTGAAACATAGGTAGCATGGTCAAAAATTTGATCCATATTGTTAACTATAAAAAATGCAATTGTTTCAGTTCTCCCACTATCTGATTGGAAGGATTTCAGCCACTCCTTTTGGCATAATATTCTTTTGAGTCTCCTAGAAAGAGAAATTGAGCTAGAGGATGTGAAGATGTCAATGCACTGATTCAATAGCTAAAAACAGTCATAGGAGAACAGCAAGTGAAAGAGGAAAACACCAATACAGCAATAAAATAAAATCAAAATTTAAAAAAGTTACAGGCTGCATCTGCCAAGTGATCAGTGAAACCCAGCTTAGTACATGTCTGGCAGCACAAGCAAATATGGGTGAGCTATCTAAAAGTCTAATGTACCTGAATGAAACAGCAAAGGGAAACTTTTTTGACAGCCATGGGGTAATTCTGAATTTCATTGTCATGTGGTATAAAAATCTATTTGGATACCACCAACAGTAAAAGCAATATGTTTAACATTTCTAACTTTGTACACTAGTATTTCCCAGAACAGTTGATGCTTATAACGTAATTTCTACAAAATGTATGCATTCATCAGAAGCATATGCACATATGCAAGCACACACACACTCTCATATGCTGCCAACAAAAATAATTCTAAAAATCACTGGTTTGACTTCCATAATGCACTAGAAGTCACTTCTGTATCTACCTCCTGCTCAAATATAATCTTAACAGGATGCAATACCACACAACCATGTTCCTAAAACCTCTCTAAGGTCATATCATTTCACAATTTTCTATACAACTTTTTAACCTTGTATCTAAAAGTTCTCCACACCCCCTACCTTGAATTTCTCCATTTTCACCTGTTCTCTTTCCATTAAAGAAATATTATTATTCTCAAACTATACTCTTGATTAAATCAACCTTTTTTCTCATGATATTTTGAGGAAAAAAAAAGTTATTTCTTAGCACCAAAGTCAAATACCATAAAATGTAACTATTGCTTCTGTGACAAGCAAATTCAAAATCATACTTTAAACAAGATCAATAACATACTTGATAGTATACATAGGGCAACATGTCTTGTCCATTGTAGGCTTATAGCAATATTTACCACTACGTCGCCAACCACGGTCAATCAAGTCTTGATATGCATTAACAGACATCTGGTGAGACCACATACCTGAAAAGAATTATAATCCAGAACTAAGTTTTTATGCTTTATAAAGAAAAATTGTGTATGCATAACAAATACTTTAAGCCTATATATCTTCAGGAATATAGACAAAATCTAAAATTTCTGTGGCAAGTCATTTACACAAATCAAAATAGCAATAATCTCAATACTGAGCTTTGAGAAATCCAAAAATGAACTGTCTGTTCTCTCCCAGTTAGGTAGCTTCCCTGCCACTGTTCTGTGATGGACAGTATCAGTGGCCTTCTGATAATCCATGAGTATAAAATTAAATCACTATTTCTCTACAATGCTCCTTACTCTTTCTGAGGAATAAAAATCTATTGCATACATTACCCTCCTGAATCCATACTTTCTCTCACTTAACCCTTTAACACTGATAAATAAGGATCTTCATAACATGATCAACATCCAAAACCAAAGATTTTCACAATGAGAATTCCCACCCACAATTTCAGGGATATGGTATGGGTAAGCATAGTGAGGGAAGTTGTATATGGGTCCCAAATGCTTCAACAGGATAATCACACCCAGTTACTCCAAAGACAAGAGAGGGAAGAGTTTCACACACAATTTAGTACATTTTCTTCTTTCACTCAATAAGGTTTTACAAAATCTATACTTTCTATCTGTTTCCTTTCAAACACCATTACTTTACTTTTAGTCCCATTTTCCTTCAATCACCTAAACTTACACACATCATAAAACACACTTACAACCCTCTGCAACTTCTCTTCATTCTCAACAAACAATACAGTATCATCCGCAAACAAGCTTGTCATTAGCCATCATACCTAACCACCACATACAGTCTCTATTCCACCTTTCCATAGTACTACTGTCACCTCTCTTATCTCTCCATCCATTCAAGTGTTAAAAAGCCATGGTGACATCACACACACCTGCCTTACACCCACATGTATACCATAACTTTTGCTCAAATCTCCATCTACTCTTATACATGCATTTGCTACTCTATAGAAGGCTCCACACTAACTAGTACTATAAATCAAATTATTTTTGGCTAGAAAGATAAAGAAGAATGGGGAAACAAGGAAGAAATACTTATCAAAAGTTTGCTAGAGACCCTGGGATTGCCAGATGAGATCTCTGTGATAAAGGAAAGGAGAAGAAGAAAGCCAAGAAACTGCACACACACACACACACACACACACACGCAAATCATATTCCTGATCTTCACAGCCCCGTATTAATTATCATACAAAGAAAGTTTCTACTGATAAACATGTTATCAGTGCATATGCCGAGACCATTCAAAGTAGATGAGAAAAATTTGGTGTTCTTCAACTACATTACTGATTCAGCACATCAAAACTAACATTGGTAATTGGTTACTTATGTCTTCAGTGCTTGATGTGGTTTGTTGTGATTTAAGAAATACCCATGGAGCATGGTTTAGAGCACAATATTCTATGATTCCTGATATATTTAATAAGGCTAATAGGATGCTGAAATAATAAAGAACCTATTTGAGTATCTGTACCCTGAAACACAAGTATTTTGTATAAACCTTTTGTAAGACCCCAAGGAGTTTGCTATCAAGAGTTGATCTCTTACTTATGGAAGGATATTAATATGACTGAAAGAGTACAAGGATATGCCACTAAACTAATTCCAAAACAAAGAAAATTAACATAAAGAACAACTTAGAAAACCAGATATGACAACAATGGAAAAGAGAAGGAAAATAGGAGCTTTTATTGAACCTTTTAAGATTATCAAAGGACATAAATGCATTTAAAAGGATAAATTCTCTGAAGAAAACATGAATAATGTAAGGGGATATATGCATAAACTTCAGGAAAACAAAGTAATAAAAACGTTAGGAAGCACATCGACTTTCAGAGAGTAGTGGATGACTGGAATCAGCTTTTGGACTACATAGAAAGCTCAATGTTAGCTAATCTAAGAAAAGATATAATACTATGATGAGAAATCAAAATAAGGACTGTAATATAAAGAGACAAGTAACTGGAATGAGCAATAAAACACCAATAGGTGCAATTTTAGTCTCAAAATTCTACAGGTAACTTCAACTGGTTCATTTAATACCAAATAAGGTATCAATAACATATCCAGAAAGAAATGAGGTTCAAACAAAAGTAGGTAATAAACATAAAAAGGAAATCTACAGAACCTATGTAAACCTGAATCCCCCCAGCAGTCAATACCTATCTTAATTTTCAGTTTTCTAATCGAAAGATGTCATGCTCATGAAAACGCAATGCCAATCTGATACCAGATGTTAAGAAACTGATAACAATGTGAACAGCCATGCATTCCTCATCAGGAAACAAATATAATGGTGGTAAATTTTTAGTGTCATCTTGGCTGCTAGGCAAGGTTAGGTGGGGCTTTTATAGGTTAGGTTCATATTCTACAGTGTGGCCTTCATAAGTTCTGTTCATATTCTATAAATGTATCACCTATAAACTTATAAACTAACCTAATATCTAAAAGTCTTGCTCATATCCTACAAATGTATCATTTACTTATAAATCAACCTCATTTTTTTTCTGAAGTACTATATAATTCTTTACACCTTGTCTAATGTCATTCAGTACACTAAAATCCTCTAATTCACGCTCCACACATATTTCTGTAATCACAATAAACTATATAAAGTACCTAAAATATAAGTAACAATTTCCTAAAGCTACTTTCGATGTGGAGCTAAAATAGACTTAAGATTACCCTCGACCGTTGGGAAATATACTTTCTGAAGTCCTGGTGATTTACACATGTTTCACCGACACTTTTAACCCAAGGCTTTGCTCCTTAGGCTTTTCCGACTTCTTACTAGGTCTCAATAAATCAATACACGATGAAAGCCATTATGCGTCCTTCCAAGTCAACTCGAAGTGCAAAAATTGCAATGATCCCCAATATGCCTTCATAAAGAAATAAGAGCGGCGGCACTTGTCCTGAATTTCATCAATGATCCTTACCAAAAATATCAACTATTTAAGACAACTGCTGCAGCTTAAGTCTGTACATGTAAATTCCGTTATCTAATATACCCTTGTAACGTCAAAACCCTTCCTAATAACCTGAAGTTGCTTGCTTCGTTAAAACATGCTACTCATAAGTCATACATCACATTCAGTTTTACCGTGACTAAAATTTGTGTCCTTGGATTTACAGTAACCACACTTATAGCCACTGTGGTCCCGCATGTACTCCACAATCGTAAAAGAATTATCTTTTTCTTCTGCCATGATTACTTTTACCCTCTTGACAGACACTCAACTGAGATGGGAAGTAAAACCGTGCAGAGTTGCCAGCTCAAAATTTCAGGTAGCGCTAGATTCACTCTCGAAAAGCGCTAAATAAGCGCTAAACTTACTCAAATGAGTAAAAGAATGCTCTTCGAATTATGTTTTACGGGTTGCACGCATTCACTTGCACTTACTGATGACACTAACTGTAACACTTGGACATTGTCTGGCAAACGTTGACGAAACTGTTTCACCAACACTACAAACTATGCATCTTCCTGGAATATCATTTTCATCAGGAAATTTACATTGTGCCATCTTTTCATACTCATACCCCAAGTACGGATGTAGGTCTAAGTAGTTCTCTACTGAATCTCCCTTTTTCAGCCTGGGATGAGGACTTTAAAACTTATGGAATCAACAAGTTGAATAAGGTCACTTAGCAGTTTGGTTGGTTGGATCCTTTACCTTCACTTCAAATTTCTCATTTACACGCTGAACTTTTCCAAATATATGCTTCAGGAATATCAGGAAGGCATAGTTTTTCTTGTCACAAAACATGTCTTAAAGGATCTAAGCTGTGTAACACCTTTCACCATTTCTTGTCATTTCAAAGTAAGTCTTAAGTTCAACTCACTGCTGCAGTATTTTAACGATTACTGATTCAGTTGACAGCCATGGAGTCTGGCTTAGCTGAATTAATTTCAATGGAGTTTGACCATCATTGATCAAAGAAAAGATTTCCTTGTACCTTGCTTGGCGAATGACAGACTGAAAGAGCCAATTGCAGATCTCTCTGGTTATAAAATCCAGGTTCCAAGGGAAACTCTGCTGCAGCATGAGACACTGCTATATAGCAGTAGAGAATGACACACACACACACACACACACACACTTAAGGATCTTCTAACTTGAGTTTAGCTATATAAGTATTGTTTCCTTGTTATTTCAATAAGTTTCCATTGAATTTCTTGTCATCACAAAACGGTCGGTGCCAGATACAAGTTTTTGTAACTCCAACCCATTATTTTTCAAGGACTTCTTGATGGCATCACATATCCAATTAGAATTACAGTCAGTCAGCCCAACAAGGTCCAAGAAAGTCATTACAATCTTACCTTCAGAACAGAACCGGACAGCAATGCCCAATAGAGGATAAACTTTTGATTGTCTATATCACTTTTCAAGTCACTGTTAAAATATATTGCGTGGCAATCCCATTGCACACTCTGCACACTTCGACCTTTTTTAACTTGAAATTCTTGCATCCATCCTTTACTGTCTGCAAATCATGCTTTGCACAGCTCAATTTAGATGATTAACAACACGTAATGAAAAATGTTCTGTAATGAGTAGTGATAAATTTCCTTGTTTCACGTGCGTCTTTTTTGTAAACGGAATTGTGGTTTGTCTTTAGAGGACTGAATGGCTCTTCAGCTTTCGTGTGTTTAGCC
>JAUUDZ010073017.1:0-10005 GCA_032361705.1 Panulirus versicolor
GAGGTGGTTTGATTGAGTAAGTAATGAAAGGGTAAGAGAGCTGCGTGGTAATAAAAAGAGTATGGTTGAGAGAGCAGAATAGGGTGTATTGAAATGGTTTGGTCACATGGAGAGAATGAGTGAGGAAAGATTGATCAAGAAGTTATATGTATGTCAGAGGTGGAGGGAAGGAGAAGTGGGAGACCAAATTGGAGGTGGAAGGATGGAGTGAAAAAGATTTTGAATGACTGGGGCCTGATCATACAGGAGGGTGAAAGGCGTGCAAGGAAGAGAATGAACTGGAACGATGAGGTATACCGGGGTCACCGTGCTGTCAATGGATTGAACCAGGGCATGTGAACCATCTGGGGTAAACCATGGAGAGTTTTGTGGGGCCTAGATGTGGAAAGAGAGCTGTGGTTTGGGTGCATTACACATGACAGTTAGAGATTAAATGTGAATGAATGTGATCTTTGTTGTCTTTTCCTAGCGCAACCTTGCATGCACGCAAGGGGGAGGGGGGTGCCATTTCATGTGTGGCAGGGTGGCGACGGGAATGGATGAAGGCAGCAAGTATGAATATGTACTTGAGTGTATATGTATGTGTCTGTGTATGTATATGTATGTATACGTTGAAGTGTATAGGTATGTATATGTGCGTGTGTGGGCGTTTACATATATACATGTATATGTGGGTGGGTTGGGCCATTCTTTCGTCTGTTTCCTTGCGCTACCTCTCTAACACGGGAGACAGCAACTAAGTATAATAAAGAGAAAAATAAATAAAAGAAAGTGAAAAGTTTGGTACATGTACTTCTGATAAGACCTACTCACTTGATTAAAAGTTTATGGCAGGTAGAAAGACCCATTGTAGTATAACCTTAGATTGTGATAGGATAGTTCTAGCAACTAGCTCTGCGTCCTTACTTGAGAAAGTCGAGGCGAAAGCAGTTGGACTTATAAACGCTCCCAGGCTAACTTCAAATTTTGATCCATTTGCCCTATGCCACAATTTTGGTTCACTGTTCCTTTTCTGTAGGTGTTACTTGGTTTTTGCCCCCATGAACTGGTTGCATGTGTACCCCACCACTAGCTTGTCTAAGTGATACTTGGCAAGCTGCAATTACTGTGTGGTTGTTGGCAACTCAACGGTTGGCTGTTTTGATAACTATTCCTTTTTCTACACCTTGACGCCTTGGAACTCTCTACCTTCTCATGTCTTCCCCAGTAAGTATGACCTGGCACATTATAAAGGATAGGTTTTTCACTTCCTCCAAAATTCATAAATACTTTCCCATGTCTCTTCTTTTTCCCTTTCATAATCATCTCTGTATTTCACATAAGGCCTGCCCTTGATGTGGACTTTTGTCCATGACTGGAGAGGTGGGGGGGATGTTAATTATCAAGATGTAATGATGTCATTTGCTAAATTACAATAATGGTAGAGGCTAATGTTACAGCACTGAAACCTCGGTAAACTATAATTTTCTTTCTTATCACATACAATGCTGCCATGTTAAGGTGGTACAAGGCAAGCTGGTTCAAAAAAGAATTAACCTGTATAAGTTGTAATATTATCTTGGCATCTTGTGCAGTGTGATTTCGTATCGGGTAACTTGCTAGTATGTTAAAAGATACTGATAAGATGAGCATTGCCTGCCACAAGGAGTTCCTTGTTTAGATTACATTACTGTAGAGTATACATCTCTTACTTTTGGAGCCAAGCAAGAAGGTTCAAGCAGGCTTCAGATAACAAAAATGGAGCCAACAATGCCATTATCTACCAAGAAACTGATTACATCAACTAAAGCCAGAAGGCCTTCTTCTGTGTGTAAGTGCCTATCAAAAAACCAGTTACCAGAAACAACAAACTTGTGGATTATTGTAAGGAATGCATGTAAAAAGTTTTCTCCTAAGTCCCGCATTACATCAAAGTATGAGATTTCTTCCACATCAAATGTAGACTCTTGGTGAAGGAGAGCCTTGTTGAATGCATTGCAATAGTCATCACAGAGCTCCATGTAGCGTTCACGTAGAGTATCTCCACCAAGTAGAGTGAGCCAAATCCAAGCAGCATCTCGAAGTGGGGGACCTTCCAGCTCCTGGCCTCCTCGGAGTCTTATCGCAACTATCTCCTCATCTTCCTCCTCTTGTTCTTTGATCCATATATCTCCAGCATGCACAGGCCCTACACTGGGTATTCGTTGTGTCTGCATAGCTGAGGCAAACTGTAAAAACTGTGTTAGTGTGGGAAGATCAGACTGAAGGGCCTCTAGGCGCCGAATGGTTCTTTCATTACTGCCAGAACTTTGTAGGGCATCTACCATAATTGACAGGTTAGATTCTACAATATTTAACCGTGATACTTGTGCTGTCCACTTATCTTTGACACAGCCCGCTTCCACTGTCCTACTGCTGCTGGCCTTGACTTTGTCGTCTTTACCACTCTCTTCTGAATCCACTGTGATTGAAGCTGTTGATTGCGTAGCAATTTCTATTTTTTCACTGCAAGTTGTTGAAGGAACCTTGACTTTTTCCTTTGATTTTGCACGTATGAGTGTATTAACATGAAGGGTAGCAAGGGCTCGAGTGACTATAAGTGCATGTTCAGTTGTTAGGTTGAGGTGAGGATAAGGCATTAGACCACGGGAGGTGAGATCAGAAGAACTGGCATAGATGATGGTAGCAGTACCTCCTCGGTATAGTAGTACATGGTCAGGTAAGCCACCTTCACCAACCTCAGGGCCTACAAAGCATTCAGCCCCACATAGCATGTCAGGACTAGTCATTCCAACCATATTGCCTGAAAAATATAAGTATTTTGTTAGTTTCAGAATCATAGGATCATGGGTTAATAGTAGCTGGTTAAGATATTTATATCTGTACTGTCTTGTAAAAGCATCAGATGTTTAAGGATTGTGATATGCCTGTTCAGTGCCATGATGTATTAGTTTTTATACATCACAGACTTGTTATTTACTATAGTTGATGGGTTTTGATGCATAATGAGTGAAGACAATGTTAGAAATATATAACAGATCCATATGCATTACTTTGGTCACATCATGTGTTACATTAGCCACATTCACATGAATAATGAGAGTGCATGCAGTTTTTGAATTATCCCTACAGCTGGTAAAGGTATGTAAGGATATTTTGGTTGGTGGATGTAGCTTGATAATATTGACCTTACCAGTTCTAAGGCCTAAGCCCAAACAACAGCCAACCTATCTGTTACTGATATGGCTGATTAAATATTATTTTGTCTGCTGACTGCAATTGTGTTCAGTGGATTTTTTTTTAAATGAATTGCTATCTGATTGCCTCATTATAAAAATGGAATTGTACATTAAAGGAGTAATTGTATTATCAGTTTTAAAAAGTCTCGTGAGGAAAGAAAATGAGTGATGTAGCAAATGTAAAAGATAAAATACAGGTTTTGATGTTGAATTGTAAGACATAGATCATAAATAGTGATAATTGACTCTTGCCTTAATGCTATTGTAAGTTAGATTTATGATCATGCAATACTGCAACAGCTTGTTATGATTTACAAAATGTCTGTATTGCAAAGATTACATAAAGTTCACCAACCACTTTGAGAGTGAACCAAGTCCATATGTAGAAGTTTAAGGGTGTAGGTCAGGTTTACAGTTGTATTTCAAGTCCATAGGAGTGTGTCTGTTCCATAGTTGTCTATATTATAGAAATCCAGAGAGAAATATTGATGCCATGGGTGAATGATGAGGGCATAGATGTATGTTAAGTCCATGGGTATTACTTAGGCTCATGGTTAAAGTCCTTGGGTGTTTGTTGATCATAGTTTATAGCAATTTTACACACCTCAGCTCTGATTTCATGCAATTTAGTTTTCATAACTAAATTATTTGATTTTTTCAACTTCTTTTGTTGTATTGCAATATCATGTAATGACAAATTCAGAGACTCTTGAAAAGAATGATGAAGTAAATGATAACAGTATCCACTGCCAGGTGCAAAGTTAGTCAGTTATGCCTCTCCGCTTGAGTAAGCCATGTACAGTCAACTGGCTCCTCCAGCCTTATGGAGGAAACGGTGTCATCATCATTAAGTGAGTATAGACTTTATGTGTTGAATAATATTTGATGTCTGGTTATGATACTTACTGGAAAGAGTGATGGGAGTGCCTGTTTGCTTTTTGTACTGTAATATTTTTGTGAGCAACATTGTTCTGGATTCTGCACTTATAAGAAAACATAGTTACATAAGTTCATTTCTTACACAGCCGAGATGTTTCTAGAATAAAATGTTTAAGTATCTTACATATTTTGTGGTGTATTTGTACAATATTATTACTTTTTACAGTAAATTATTGTGCATTGCTCAAAGTGTAGTAGAATTGATGAGAGACATAAGAAGCCATCCCAGACAGGAAACTGTCATCTAGGAAGCCAGGGTTAGGGAGGCAGGGAGGGAGTACTTATGAGGAGATTTTGCCATGATGGCAGGGCTAGTGTATGGTGGCATGTTATCCCTCTCCTCCTCTAACACTCGTTATCAGCTTTTAACCTCGCTCATGGGACTGATCCATTTTTTTTTTGGCCTGTAGATTAATCATAATTTTTGTTAACCATGAATGAGGTGGATTCACTATTCCTGAGAAAACATGGTTAGTTACGGAAGTTAATTAATTTTTCATGTAATTTTTAATGTATTTGTACTGAAATAGAAAATAGATATGTACAACATACTGATATATATAGCTCAGAATGCGTTAAACTGTTTAGAAGACTGTGATCCCTTCTTACACTGGCAACTGGTGTATCCCGCACCCCACCCCTGCATTCTGCAAATTAGGAAGCATGGAGCATGCAAAGTTGTAGAGAGTTTGAGAAGGTTACAAGAAAATATTTCAAAATTAGAATGTGGATTTTATCCCTGCTATATATATTCACAAATGAATCATCAGGTATTGGTTAGCCAGCAATAGCTCAACAAAGTGATTGCATGCTATTGCTCACTTGAGGGATTTCTTACTGTTGTGTACTAGAGCAACTACACACTATTGCCCACCAAAGCTTTCAAATTTTTTTCCCTTGTCTGCATTAAACATTATAATTTTTTCATGAATATTTAGTAAAAGGCCCTCTTTGTACTGCATAAAGTATTATTTATAGTTTTTTATACAATTTGATGTGATCCCAGGCACCCTAAAATTCTTGGCGAGGAATGTATCCATCCTTGATAAATGTGTCTCTATGGAGAATATGTTTCACATAGTGCAAGTTTGTGATGGGAATGTGTTTTGGAAATGCAACCCTTGCAGTAATTGAGAATGAGGTGTATGCTAAGTTCAGGGTTTACATTTAGCTTATATCTGTTTTTTGATAGGTTTTGACCTTTAAATTCTTCAATGAATTTTAAATCCATGGATTTAGTCAGGCCCCCAAGTCTGTTAGTGTTGAATTTTGTCGGTAGAGGAGCATGTGGTGGACTTCATGCTATGTGAAATATCAAGCCCTACCTTGAACTTAAGCTTTTTTTTGATTACTTGAGTAAGCTCTTTTTTGATTGCTTGAGTAGTTACTATTATGACATCCCAGTTCTTTAATATCTGTTATATCTCAACTGTGTATATTAAGCCGAATGGTTTCTTAAATTCAATAAACCATTCTTTATTTTATTTATATTAATGGTGTGATATGTATAGCTTTAGGATCATGTCTCTTCAGGGCCTAAGAACCGGTTTTTAATCCCCAGCAGGGGTAATTTATGCATTTGATCCTTTTACAGATGTTTAGCTATTATCATCTTTCCCTTTTACATTGGATGGAGCAAGTACATATATACTTTGTGGTGAGATTCAGTTTTGTTAAACATTTGACCCCAACCACATCCCCACAGGCTGTTGAAGAAGTAAAGGCTTTCAGTTTCCTGTGGTGCACTTTTCTAGCTTTTTAATTCATTGTCTTGCATGCACCTTGTTTTTTCTGTACACATGCTATATTACAATTGTATTGCTTGAAAAAACATTCATTGCTGCTATAAATGCTTGTCCAGTACTGATGCTATATCTAGTAAAAAGGGGAATGAGCTGTAGGAATCAGTGTGTGAGAAAGACTTAGGAGTTGCCTTTGTCCCTAATCTGTTGCTAGAGTCCCACCTTAAGAGAATAGTTATGGTTACCAATTATGTGATAGCAAAGAATAGAATATCACTTATGATCATGGATAAGGAAGTATTCAGGAAGCTCTCCACATCAAACATAAGGCCAAGACTAGAATATGCCTCTCAGATTTGTTCACCACATGTAAAAGAGTACAGAGAGCTAATAGAGAAGGTCCTGAGGAGAGCAACAACTATGTTACCAGAATTAAGATAGCTGAGTTACAGGGTAGAGCTAGAGGCTTTAAATTTGCCCACCTTAGGGTATAGAATAGTGAGGGGTGACCTACTTATAAAATCTTTTAAAACAGATTACAAGGATGTAGACAATAATTTTTTGAGGGATGTAGTGATAGAACACCCAAAGGACATAACATGAAATTAAGCAAGAAACTTGTTGAAAAAAAAGATAAGGAAGCACTTTTATAGTAAGAGTGGTGGATGACTGGAATAGATTGACTGATGACATGGTTGATGTAGCCATCATACGGAAATTTAAGAAGCTTTACAATAAAGAATGTGGGGCTTTATGAGTGTAAAACAGTACAAATAGGTAATGACAGTATGTTGATGTATAGTATTTATGATGTTTTAGAATAGAAATGTCCAAAATGTCTTGCCTGTTAAAAGAAAGTTAACAATAAAGAGTTTGTTTTTTGCATTTTTGGTACTGCAGACATACATGCACTTCTTATTGGGAAGGCAAGTTGATGATTATGTATGTTTTAGATTTTCGTTCCCACATTTCAGTATGCCCATGCTTTGTAGAAGCACCTCAAATTTTCCCTGGGAAATCTCCAAGTCTCTCAATGACATATAGATAATCATGGTGGCTTAAGATTGAATGCATGCTCTTAGGTATCCCTAAATGGCTACAGCTGAGTATACAATGATACTTTGTAGGGCCAGAAAAGATTAGTTTGTCTTTAAATTGGTGTGAGTTTGAATGAAGAAAATTTAGAAGTGAAGTGTTTTAGACATCTGGGAGTAGACAAGGCAGTGTAGAAGTGAAGTGTTTTAGACATCTGGGAGTAGACAAGGCAGTGAATGGAATCATGGAAACAGAAGTTAACCATAGAGAGGGTCAAAGGTTCTTGGAGCATTGAGGAACGTGGAAAGAGAGGTCGTTATATGGGAGGGTGGAAATGGATATGTTTGTAGGTATGGTAGTCCCAGTAATGCTGTAGGGATGCAAGGCATGGGCTATTGATGAGGGTGTACTGAGGAGGGTGGCTGTATTGGAAATGATGTGTTTGAGGACAAAATGTGGTGTGAGGTAGTTTGAGTAGGTGATGAAAAGGTAAGAGAGAGTTTGGTAATAGAAAGATTGTGGTTAAGAGAGCTGAATAGGGTAAACTGAAATGATTTTGATGTATTGAGAGAGTGAGGAAAGGTTGACAAAGAGGGTATATGTGTCAGAAGTGGAGGGGAAAAGGAAAATGATGAGACCAAACTGGAAATGGAAAGGCAGAGAGAAAAACATTTTGAGTGCATAGGGCCTGAACATGTGGGAAGGTGAAAGGCATGTATGGGATAGAGTGAATTGGAATGATGTGGTATACAGGGGGCGACATGCTGTCAGTGGACTGAATCAAGCCATGTGAAGCGACAGAGAAAACCATGGCAATGTCCGTGGAGTCTGGATTTGGTTAGGGATCTGTTGTTTTGTTGTATTGTCCATGACAACAAGACAGTGGATGAGACAGTGTGGTCTCTTTTTATCTGTAGCTGGTACTACCTCACTAATGCAGGAAATGGCATATAAGTGTGAAAGAAAATATTTATTTTTTTATTTTTATTATACTTAATCGCTGTCTCTCACGTCAGTGAGGTAGCACAAGGAAACAGATGAGGAATGGCTCAACCCACCCATGTACACATGTATATACATAAATGCCCATACATACATATATACATACATATACATTTCAACGTATACATACATATACATACATAGACATACATATATACACATGTACATATTCATACTTGGTACTTTTATCCATTCCTGTTGCCACCCCGCCACACATGGAATAGCATCTCCCTCACCACCACCAGCGAGGTTGCATCAGGAAAAGACAAAAAAGGCCATATTCGTTCACACTCAGTGTTTAGCTGTCATGTGTAATGCACCAAAACCACAGCTCCCTATCTACATCCAGGTCCCAAAGACCTTTCCGTAGTGTACCCTAGACGCTTTATATGCCTTGGTTCAGTCCCTTGACAGCACGCTGAGCCCGGTATACCACATCTTTCCAATTCACTCTATTCCTTGCATGCCTCTCACCCTCCTGCATGTTCAGGCACCGATCACTCAAAATCTTTTTCACTCCATCCTTCCACCTCCAATTTGGTCTCCTGCTTCTCCTTGTTTCCTTCACCTCTGACACATATATCTTCTTTGTAGCCTTTCCTCACTCATTCTTTCCACATGTCCAAACCATTTCAACACACTCTCTTCTGCTCTCTCAACCACACTCTTTTTATTTCCACACAACTTTCTTACCCTCTCATTACTTATTCGATCAAACAACCTCACACCACATATTGTCCTCATACACTTCATTTCCAACACATCTACCCTCCTCCATACAACCCTATCTACAGCCCATGCCCTGCAACCATATAACATTGTTGGAACTACTATTCCTTCACACATACCCATTTTTGCTTTCCAAGATAATGTTCGCACCTTCCACACATTCTTCATCGCTCCCAGAACCTTCTTCCCCTCCCCCACCCTGTGACTCACTTCCACTTCCATTGTTCCCTCCGCTGCTAGGTCCACTCCCAGATATCTAAAACACTTCACTTCCTCCAGTTTTTCTCCATTCAAACTTATATCTCATCTTGTCCCTCAAACCTACTGAACCTAATAACCTTGCTCTTATTCACATTTACTCCCAACCTTCTCCTTTCACACACTTTTCCAAACTCAGTCACCAACCTCTGCAGTTTCTCACCCGAGGCAGCCACTAAAGCTGTGTCACTGGCGAACAACAACTGACTCACTTCCCGATCCCTCTCATTCACAACAGACTGCATACTCACCCCTCTCTCCAAAACTTTTGCATTTACCTCCCTAACCACCCCATCCATAAACAAATTGAACAACCATGGAGACATCACACCCCTAAAATTTAATGATACTTTCTCACTCCAACTCTCATTTGCCCTCTTTTTCACCTCTTGCACCTTTCTCCTAACTCCTGTCGCTTTCTTTTATACATCTCCCAGTCATTTCCACTACTTCCCTGCAAGTATCATCCAAACGCCTCTCTCTTCTCTTTAGCTAAAAACCTTAATTCTTCATCACACCACTCTACCCTTTCTAATCTGCCCACCTCCAACCTATCTCATGCCACATGCATCTTTTGTGCAAGCCATCAATGCTTCCCTAAATACATCCAATTTCTCACCCACTTCCATCATGTCATTTGCTCTCACCTTTTGCCATTCTACACTCAATCTCTCCTGGTACTTACTCACACAAGTCTCCTTTCCAAGCTCACTTTACCACTCTCTTCTCCCCAACATTCTCTCTTCTTTTCTGGAAACCTCTACAAATCTTCATCTTCACCTCCACAAGATAGTGAGCAGACATCCCTCCAGCACATTAACATCCAAAAGTCTCTCTTATACACACCTATCAATTAACATGTAACCCAATAACACCCTTTGACCATCTCTCCTACTCACATGTATATATATACTTATGTATATCTCTCTTTTTAAACCAGCTATTCCCAACTGCCAGTCCGTTTCAGCACACAAATCCATAAGCCCTCCACCGTTTCCATTTACAACACTGAACACCCTGTGTACGCCAATTATACCCTCAACTGCCACAATACTCATCTTCACATTTAAATCACCCATCAC
>JAUUDZ010073028.1:0-10005 GCA_032361705.1 Panulirus versicolor
CCCCCTCCCCCCAACCACCACCACACACACATCCAGCCTAGTGGCCGCTGAAGCTCACTTACGGTTCACCACCACAGCTAACTTAATGGGCCTCAGCGTTGTCGTTTTAAGGAAATTTGTCTGCTAACGTGAAGGAAAAAGTGGACAAAATAGTTGGTGAGGGATTGTGTGGTCCTCTTTCCCCAAAGTTTGGACAGGCGAGGGGAAAAAATTCCCCACATTTAGAAAGGGTGATTTCTTGTTTCGTTTCACATCTTGATATCTATCTAGATAGCTATCGCTAAACATGATGTCAATGCAGTAAAAAAATGTCAAATATGATGATAACTGAACAAATATGTTCATATTAGTGTTGTGAGACTGCTCAGCACACTCAATTTCGCTCCAGCCTACTCTATCTTGTGACACTAACAAATAGTAATGAATATACATATCTACAAAGAATAGTGTCGATCACCTGCGTACTTGGTTGCTAACAGGTATACTTAGGTGTAAAATAATCGCTAGATTACTAACAGTATACTTAGGTGTAAAATAATCGCTAGGTTGCTAACAGGTATACTTACGTGCAAAATAATCGCTAGGTTACTAACAGTGCTTAGGTGTAAAATAATCGCGAGATTGCTAACAGGTATACTTAGTTGTAAAATAATCGCTAGGTTGCTAACAGCATACTTAGGTGTAAAATAATCGATCTTCCCTTGAATGTGTAGTTTCGACTACACCAACACACAGGATTCATTCCACTTGAATGTGGTGCATCTACCACAGCGACACAGGATCCAAAGGTAGCTGAGAGGTTCTACAAAGTGGGAGAAAGTATGTTGACCACTGGAATCTTTTTCCTATGATCTTCAAACCCAATCTTACAAGGGATGTTCTTATCATATACCTTGGGAAAAGTCAGCTCTGAGCTTCTAAATTTGTTTTATACATTTCCTATCCGATTTCGATCCGGATCACCGAAGCTGTTGTGCTGCAACTGTAAACGATGACATTACTATAATCAATCTTGCGAAGCAGTGTGGAATCATCTTTGTCAAGCAGCTCCTTACCGCACCGGGGTCGCTGAGCGTGACTGTTCTTAACTTCTCCTCAACTATTTGATGGATTTTCTCCAAACTTGACAGTGATGTTTGATTATACTGAAACTAAAACCGCATTCAACGTTACGTTAGAAAACAGTAACGAGCCATCCCCACAAATCATTCTCAGCGAATGACAATAACCATCGAAAACGTGTTGAATCGTAACGTTATAGAAGTGTAGAGAAAACAGCAGCGTTAATATTAGGTCTCATGTTGTGTTTGCTCTGGACTCTCTACCTACGACTACAATATGTACGACTTCCTCCACTCCACCTGCATATCATCTAGGAATTCTAACGTCAATAAAAGCTGGAGAGCGTACATATCACGTGCTAATGGCTAGACAAGCATTCAAAACCCAGCCGAAATCGTAAGCAAAAATTTCGTTGACAAAATTAGAAGTTATGACCCAACCCGCAGGAAGTTTGATAATCGATTTACAATGGTATACCATTGGCTCATAACATGACCTCTAATGACCCCGCAAGACTCTAAATCTACAGTACTTTGGCCTACGCTTTACACTCTTAAGAGACCAGTGAGAGGTTAAGCACCTCACAAAACTGAAATCAATCAAACGATAAATATCAGTTCGACTCCTTTGATGTTCATGTACCTCTCCCATTACACTGTTTTATACGTGTAAATTCTATAAGGCCGTACCTTGTCGTGGTGATTCTTTAGTCTCTGTATGATTTCCGAGACTAACTCACTACATAAGGAAACCACGCAGAAAAAAAAAAAAAATTGTGTTATACGTACCATAAATGCCTACATTCCATTCGCATATAGTGTTATCATTACCATAAAACACTGATTAAAAACACTATGGTTATAGGACATGCTTCTTATTGGAACACAAAGTGAAGTTCAGTAACCTAGTGCAAACCTGGAAATATCCAAGAGCTGTAGAACCCAAAGTTACCAATGTCGTCCATTTCCGTTCGAAGATGTCATTCAATTTCGTTTGTTCTATTCATTTGTGGTACCTTCCCTACATTCTTACTCTCATGTAATGAGACAAATTTTACTCAGCGGTAGTTTTGAGAAAATTCAGCACCAATATGTTACCTGTGGTGTGTTGGCTGCCATTGTACTGCCACTGCCACTCGCAGCGTTAGCATCGTAACGAAATGATCAAGCGTTACAGAAAACGGTGCACCACTCAGAAGAGGAGCACATGGTGTTACAGCGACCGATGCGACGCTCAGAAGAGTTTGACTTAATAAATCACAGCGACAGGGGCACCACTCAAGAGTAGCACATGAGAATATATCATATTACTAAACTTGCGCTCCAGGTTTTCTCCCTGTCGGGCCATTTTATTTCACTGCGAATTAATTGTGGTGCCAAAGATGTACCTAACAAGCCTACGGTCATACAGGAAGTCGCCAGCCAACGTCTGGATGAACCTACTCCATCTTCACCCCCCTGGTGCACGACCGCCCGACGGCCTCTGACCTGATCCTCTAGATCCAAAGCCCGGCCATCATAACCATGGATCGTGCTCAGAGGATGTATCGTCGTGTTCAAGTTAAAATATCTTCTTTTGGGTGCGGACCCTGGCGAGGGCCATTACTCTCCATGACAAATGATTGTGTAGCCAAGATAAAGGCCAAGATATCTCGGAGAGATTAACGGCCTACTCTATATATTCCTTGTACTAAAAGCACCGTGACGTGTCTTCTGACAAAGACCAGACAGTCAAAAGAAAGACAGATCATCCTTATTTTCTTTCGTGAAACACGAGCTCATCACTCAGTCTAAGAGTTAAATGGAACTCTCTGGCTTCTCATATCTTTCCTGACAGCTACAACCTATCCCTTTTTGAAAGACGGGTTTCCCACTTCCTCCATAGATATTACATTACTCTTTCCCTCTTGTCTGTCTTTTTACCCTCTCATATTTTCATCTTCTCTTTTTATCTGTCTATCTAGCCCTTATCATTCACTGAAGGTCAGACGTCTATCGGCACTTTTGTGCCGATCGGAGCCTAAAACATGAAATGATAAGAGCAAAACATTGATGCAGCCATTCATAGCGAAATGAATAAAAATGAGATACTTTACATGTACTTTACATGTACCTTACACGGTCCCTTACTTTGCAACCCAATCTACAACCAAGGTCATTGGTAAATGTCTGATGCATCAGGCTGTTTGTTGCTGCAAGTAACATCAATTATGTGCTGAGCAACCTGGCAGGTCTTATGCACATGTTCGTTACTCTTTTCTCTATTTCTAAGGCTAGAGGTCATTCCATACTGTTCCTTATATTTGCCAGGAAAAGGATGAACAAACTTGAGCCCGATACTGTTTTCCTAATTATTTCAAAAGGCATCTCTATTCTTCTGTAGATCTACTCTTCACATTCTATCCAGTCTACCATTCCAGGAGGGTATGATCTAGGTTGCAGTTTAAGTACTGAGCTTTACACCATTTCAGTTCACGCGCGTCGCGAGCACCTCTGGACAACGTAATATCTCCAGCCTTGCAAAGTGATGTCAGCACACAACAATATCTCAGTCGGGAGAGAATTGAGTGCCATGAACAGCGCCATCATTGGTTACGTTTCCTTCTGTTTTAAACATGGGTCAGCAACCCATATTTTTTCAGCCGCAGGCGACTGGGAATGAACGATTTTGAAAGTCTTTAAAACGATATTTTGATAAATATGTCCGGCTTTCACTGGCCCTTACTTACTACATTTTTTCTTGAAATAAGATATATTCTATGATGCTACTGTCCTTGTGTAATTCTATTTTCTGTCTGAATGTTGAATATAGTTCCGCGTTTGTGGCTATTCATTTCATGTCTTGATATCATTTGAAGTAGATTGTGACATGCTGAATGACTACCGCGTGTGGCATTTGCGATCGATCACTTGTAAAGTGGGCGACTGGTTCATAAAGTTTGCGCAACCCTGATATCAAGGTTTTCAATACACAATTTATTACCCTCATAGATTCTACAGTTCCTTTGTAGTGTTCCCCGGGTGTAAAGTCATCCGTCACCATAACTCTTCGCTAGATCTGTGACGAGTCTTTTGACTTGTGACCATTCCTGTTCCTATCCTTTAATCAGCATGTGACCATTAATGTTTTTCCTTACGTGGCAGAAATGAAAATTTTCCGCGTTGAGCACATCATTTCCCAGATCACCTGGAGTACTTGCTTCATGTCATTCGTAAATTTTCACACTATCATCCGTCGGTCAGCTAACCAAAACTAACCACAGGGTCACCTGCAACGGCTGTGACTGACCACCGCCTTGAAAAACTTCTGTTGAGTGATGTAATGTCCAGGCGCACTCCCACTTGCTGCTTCAACAGGTGAGATGCATCTAATTCCATAAAATCATCTCAAGACATCTTCATGCCAATTTGATCTTTCTGTTTCTGCCAATCCCCTCCTTTGCTCCTTGAAATACACAACAGAAGTTATCTCTTTAATGAAATAGGACAAACAAATGTAATTCACTACTTTTAGTGATACTCATTTTAAGAGGTATTTCCGCAACACTTCAATCGGACGGACCTGAAAGGTAATGTTATGAAAATCTACGAATTTTCATGCAGGAAACGTTTGAGCAAGTAGCTAAAAATACACTAATCATCAGGAAATTATTTTACTCATGAGGGACTCGTCAAACCAGTGCATGCAAATTTTCCTTTCATGACAGGACTTTGGTCACATGAATAACAATAAATGTTCAAAAGTTACGAAACATGTATAATTGCTGATCAGATTCAAAGTGGTATGTGGCTGTTGCGGCCAAACTATTCATAAGCGAGCACTTACAGAAAATGGAAGGCAGAACTAATAACGAGACTTCACATGAAACGCCAATGAAATGCAATGATTACATAGGTAAAACTTCAATAAAATGCAATGATTACATAGGTAAAACTTCAATGCTTTCGTTTTGAATGTAAGTTTTAAAACTGCCAGATTCTCCGACTATCTTTTCATTGTATATTTCTTGTTTCTTCTATCGTATTATCCATGTTTTCTAAACACAAATATCAAGTATGCAGTTATATCTTATCAACCAACAAGAAAGTTTTCAAAATAAAATATACCTAACGATAGGAAAATTAAAGCATCTGATAATTCCATTTAAGGAAGTTCCTTCAACCAATTACACCTGACAGCTTTCCTTTCTTGTGTAGTGTATCTGAAAAATAAGGAATGGAGGCACACCAATACATAACAAGACATAGAAGACTATATCAAAACTTTTTCCTTTGTTTGAAAATGAAGAGCACGCACCGCCTACCGTTTTCTTCACCCGTTTGTTTTTCCTTCAATACATATCTTAATTTTGCCAACCTGCTTCCCTCAGCCCACGTTAAGGTCAACCTCTTAAAACTGTTTATCATTTTCTGGTCTCACTTTCTAGTCACTTTACCTACACTCTTTGCTTCCAGTCAAATCCGTAAGCCTCTGATATCGTGTTACAATTCAGTGGTTCCATGCGATATTTATGCTCATTTAAGATAGGTCGGTCATCTTCTGGGGGAACATTCAGCATTGCATTTTGTTGTTACACGCAATTAGTCACTAATGCCATTTACAGTGTTAGTTCTTCGTCCCTTCATATCACTCGCAATATTTCAATCTCTTATTTCGATATGTGTGTGTTTGAATCAATATTCCTTTTTTCATACCGTCTTCTACTGCATATCTTACACGTCATCAAGTTTCTCTAAACACCAAGACTTCTGAGTTGGAAGAAATGAACGAAACACCTGTGTAAGACACTTCCCCAACTCGTCGTGGCGCACATCAGAAACATCAAAATCCACAACACTGCACTTCTACTAATGGCACCTCAAAGGCAGCAGCACTCCTGCCTGCTTGCTTAATGACGTTTGTCTGTTCACGCTTTTATAAACCAGCGGATACATCGCTGGGCTAATGTGGGGACGCGAGTCGACTAGTAAAAGGTGCCTCCTTCTGCACCCTTCCAACACTACTGCCACCTTCACTGACTCACCGTCACGTGCACCATCACCCTTACTTGTACTAGGCCCACCACACCATCTGAACCAGCAATTGCACCAACCAACACTACAAACAACTCTACTACACCATACACTTTTGGCATCACTGTCGACAACAACTCTTCTGATCTCAGTACCCTTCAGCACATCATCAATAACCTTCAGGACTGGACTACGGCCAACGACGTCACCATCAGCCACACAGTGACTTCGATGACGCACATCAACCTGGGTACAGACACCATCCTGCCCCACCGGGGAGTCAAAGGCTTTAAAATTTCTTAGTGTCACTATAAACCACCGTTTATACTGGAAGAGTCATATCAGCACTATCATCAAGTCTTCCTCATGCCGTCTGTACCCTCTACGCCAACTTGAAATTACTAGGCGTTCCACCAATTGAGCTCTGGAATGTCTTTACCAACTTTACTCTGATCTTATTAGGCGTTCCACTAATTGAGCTCAGGAATGTCTTTACCATCTTTATTCTATCTTAGCTCTGCCTGCACCTCTCCAGCCTGATCCTCCATGCTAACAGATACACAGAGGGACAAGCTAAAAACAGTGCAGGAAAGGGCATGGAGAATCATCCTAGACCCTTCTTGCACCACCTAACAAGAGGCCTTCAACTTGGTGAACCCGTCCACCCTCTCCGACCAACAACGGCAGCTCACACGGCAGTTTGGCAATTAATTGCTGACCCCCCCACCACCACCCCTACCCCTGGTCACAGCGACCTCCTCCCCCACGACGTCCCTCCACCACAGACCGCCCTTCCTTACCAAACTCGGATGGTTTCAATCAGAGATCGCACAGAGCGAAACAAGATCATTCCTATATCTACCATTGTGAACGTTAAAAACAAACCGTAAACAAGTGCACAGTTCTGCATGTGAACAGCTCAGTTTTATTGTAGTAAGGCTATGTGTTATGTGAAGTACTGCATCATCGTAAACTTTTACCACTTAATGTACAAACAAGTGCATCATGTATAAACCATACTATTTATTCTGTAAACATCCCTGAATATCTGCCACCCTGTCTATCTACATGTAAATCACTCACGTGCTTATCAAAAGCGTGGAAATATCCAGCTCACTTTGATCTTAAGCTGTTTTTTATGATTAGTTAACTAGGTACTATCATGATCTCCAGCTGTTATATCTGTAATACCTCAACCGTGTGTTTTCAGCCAAATGGCTGCCTAAATCCAATAAACCGTTATTTATTAATCATTTACACCACCAGCAACTGTACCACACCACACGACCAGCAAGTGCACAACAACACATTACCAGCAAATGCACCATACGATACCACACCACCAGCAACTGCGAAAAACACACACCTGCACCATACCAGACCACATTACCAGACAACAACAAAAACTATCCCACACCACACCTGCGACAAGTGCACCAAAGAAAACCAAAATCAGCTGCATCACACCAAACCACATCATACCATACCACACCACATCACATCACCTTTAACTGGAACACATAACACCACCTGCAACTGCACCACACCACAACACCACCTGTAACTCCAACACACCACAGCAAACCACAAACAACGGCACTGCACCACACCAATTACACTGCACACACCACCAACAGCTTCACCATACCACATCGTCAGCAACTACATTACACCTAACCACACCACAAGCATCTATATTAAACACCACCAAACCATCACCCCCTAAACACACACCGCACTACCCGTAACTGTACCACACTAAACCACACCACCAGCAACGGTACCACAACGCCAGCAACTGTACTACATCACCAACAACTGTACCACACTACACCCCCAGCAACAACACCGCACCAGCATCAGCTCAAAGTTTACAGCAACTTTACAAAACCACATCACACCACCAGAAACTTCACCACACCAGACCACCAGCATCTATTCTAAACCCCCCATTAAATACACCACGCCACATTACTAGCATCTTCACCACACGTCATGACACACCTCATCACTAGCTGCACTACACACCACCATAATACCAGCAACTGCAACACACCACACCACACCACTGAACCACCAGTGACTGCACCACTCCGCAACCAACTGCAATCACTTCACCTCACCAACGATTACACCACACACCACAAGCAACTGCACAATACCACGCCACACTACCAACCGTTGCATGCCATCACAAGAAATCACCAAACCACCACATAATCACCATACCATCAACTACACCTAACCACACTACACCAGACCACCACCAAACTGCACCACACCACATCAAGTGCACACCAGAGCACACCCATGGTAGCTACACCACCACGCCACAGTACTAGCAACTCCACCATACTTAACCACACCACCAACAACCGCATCAAACTATACCACATCACACCACTAATAACTGCATTACACCATACCACCAGCAACTCCACCACACAACATCATACACGACTATAACTGGCCCACATCATACAATACACTATCAACAACTGTACTACACCACACCACCAGCAACTGCACCACACTACCCCATTTCATATGCTCCAAACTACCAACACGTACACCACACCACCATCAACTGTATCACACCACACCTCACCACCAGGAATGCACCACACCACCCTACATTATCAGCAATGATACCACACCACACCAGAGACCATCAGCAACTTGACCACATCAGGTCCCCCTCCATAACGGAAGCCTCGTCATTTCTTTCGTGGCTCAGTTTTCCCAACGTTGCGACTCACCCGACATCGCTTTGTTATTGACTCAGCTGGTATGATATGATTTTACTAGTGTCACCAGACTCATCTGGCACAAAGGGAAAGACTGAGGTGCACAAGAGCAATCACTTGACAAATGCTCGTTAAAACTGAACTCATCGCATACAGAACCCTAAAGATATGTCCTTTGAAATAATATTAGTAAGCTTTAGTATAGTTTAAGTAACGTTATCTATCTATGACATCTTAAATCATATATCTTTTCCGTACACTCTTGTTTAGAATATATATTTCTTTTCCTACATTCTTCCTTGGAATAAACAAACATATCTTTTCTCACACTCTTGTTTAGAATTCGCGAAGGCACTTGAGCAGTAACATGGCCAACATCTGATCAACAGCCGTCTGACGGTGGCGCTGTGTCCACAAAAGTAAACAGAGAAAAGTTTCATCTTGGTGATTGCCTCTGGGGAACTGACTGCACCACACTCGAGGCTCGGGCTCTGGGCAGGAAAATCGACAAACCACTTGGCCGCCAGTTTTCATTAGCGATGAAATCGCGTTTTTAGATGGACGGTATGTTAAAAATTGAATGTTATGGAAGAAAATTACTGAAAACTGTAATTACATTCGTAATAAAATGTATAACTAATAATTAGAAATCGGGGCAAAAGTGTATTTGGCCGCGCCTGACCTGGTCTCTTATCGACAAAAATCGTTTATTTCTAAAGGAAGTGTGTGATAGTGTCATTCAGTCTTGCATAAAAGGCGCTGATTAATAATTCGAAATGTCCACGCTAAATAACTGTATCACTGTGAATATACAGAGAGAGAGAGAGAGAGAGAGAGAGAGACAGAGAGAGAGAGAGAGAGAGAGAGAGAGAGAGAGAGAGAGAGAGAGAGAGACCTTGCTCCTACGCCTGCCTACAAGAATCAGTAAAGACCCGAGAAAATATAATGATAGGAGCTCCGGAAGTCGAACTTTGCCAAGACTGTAAATTGGAAATGGCAAACGCCGCGGAATATACGTGGCGGCGGTAGTATCTCGCTGCACACTGGTCTCCTGTGTCAGACGTCATTAACTCATTTCCATGAAGCAGCTCACTAAGCTCAGTGCTGTGGCTGGGGCATTTAAAAGACGATTGGATCATATCAACGAGCTCAGGAAGTCTCACATGATAACACTACATGCTAAC
>JAUUDZ010073049.1:0-10004 GCA_032361705.1 Panulirus versicolor
GCCAGTTCACAGACCCCCCTTATTATAGTGAGCCAGTTCACAGACCCCCCTTATTATAGTGAGCCAGTTCACAGACCCCCCTTATTATAGTGAGCCAGTTCACAGACCACCCTTAATATAGTGGGCCAGTTCACAGACCCCCCTTATTATAGTGAGCCAGTTCACAGACCCCCTTACTTTAAGTCCATGCAGGGTCCAATGGTACTGCCACAGGGGGGAGGAGGCGTTGCTAAGGTCCTGTGGTGCTGCTACAGGAGGAAGGAGGCGTAGCTAAGGTATCGTGGTGCTGCTACAGGAGGGAGAAGGCGCTTCGAAAGCCCCGTGGTACTGCTGAAGGAGGAAGAAGGCGTTGCCAAGGTTCTGTTGCTGCAGGAGGAAGGCGTTGCTAAGGTCCTCTGTTTCTGCTGTAGAAGTAAGGAGGAGTTGCTCAGGTCCCATAGTTACGCTGCAGAAGGGTGGAGGTGTTGCTATGGCCCGTAGTTGTAATGCATAAGGAAGGAGCCGTTCCTAAGTCCCCGTGGCGCTGCTGCAGGAGGGAGGAGGCATTCCCAAGGCCCCGTGGTGTTGCTGTAGGAGGAATGAGCCGTTCCTAAGGCCCCGTGGTGCCCCTGCAGGTTCTTCCTGCTACGTTGTAAACACCAGGGTTGCCATCAACATGGTAGCCTCTCGTGAACCAAAAGGGCTTCGTAGTGACGTCGTATAACCCTCCACCTACATATCCTTTCCACTGTTCACCCGCCTCTCGTATACACACCTTCTTCGGAAAATTACAACAGAACATTTATCTTATTTCCTTAGACATTAACGATAGGATCAACTTTATTCTTTGTTGTACTGACCATGAAATAACACGGGCAAAACATACTCCAGTCAAACGTAAGTGAAAAAAAATATAGAGAAAAGAAAAATATAAATAAATCTGCAGACCTGTCGATTTCCAACTAAATGAAACTTTTATTCACAACCAAAGTTCACAAACTGTTCACATCCAGTGTGTTCGCTATCAATACCTGGTAACCTTCTTGATTTAAGTCACTAATGACTTAAAAAGTCAATGTGGCCCAAACCTTACAATGCCCAGCCAGTTTAAGAGCTCACACACTTTTATCCTAATTGCCTTCGTCCATAACTTGTCAACACCAGCACCACTTTGCTCCAAAATCTAGCCCCCACAACATTACAATCTGCCTCACAATCCTAGTACATAAGTCATTTCTAGAACCCAACCCAGGCTGAGTACTTAAGTCAAAGCGACCCTTCCTCGTAGCCACGTTAGTATTCCCACCTCGCTGCAATATGCGCGTAGCTACAGCTTGGAATATCACATACCATATCACAGAACGTAGCTACAGCTTGGAATATCACATACCACTTCACAGAACGTAGCTACAGCTTGGAATATCATATACCATATCACAGAACGTAGCTACAGCTTGGAATATCACATACCATATCACAGAACGTAGCTAAAACTTGGAGTATCATATACCATATCACAGAACGTAGCTACAGCTTGGAATAACACATATACCATATCACAGAACGTAGCTACAGCTTGGAATAACACATACCATATCACAGAACGTAGCTACAGCTTGGAATATCATATACCATATCACAGGACCGAGGTAAGTCTCACCTGCCACATTTCTGTGGTACAATGCTGGGTAGTGGACGTCCACCCAAGGGCCAGGGTTCCTCACACGACACACACTGGCCAACATTTGAGGTTCCTGTCGAAACAAAAAATAAAATTCCACATTATCCTCACTGCTGGGAACTCCTTAATATCATCAAGAACAATCTATGTCTCTCTGTGCACCATATATACAACCTTGTTCCACAGCGCAGCCACCTACCTGCTGAGATAAGGGCAAAATTGCCACCAGAGGTCATGGACGTGTGGATATGACAGCCGCCATGCGCGTATCCAAGGCTACCAACCCAACGGACAGCCTCGCCTCCACCATGCCCGCAGGCCTACCAACCTCAACCGGTTTACTTCCCCTTATCACATTCACATCATACATGAAGCCAAAGCTAGGATTTATCTTCTCAAGTTTGGCCACCACATCTAAAAAAGAGAACAACTTTGAGTTACAGAACTGAGTTACAGGGAAAGGTTAGAGGCCTTAAATTGGCCCATTGTGAAAGAGAGAAGAGTGAGGGGTGATCTGTTCACATCCCTTTTCAGTTTTTATATTAAACTGGTGACGTAGGCAGTAAAGTTATTAGAAAGATGTAACAAAATACCAACCAAGGGACATAATATGAAATCAAGCAAGAAACTATTTAAAAGACATGTGAAAGAAATACTTTTATAGTATGAGAGTGATGGACGAAGGGAATGAAATGAATGAAGACAGGGTTAATTGATTTTTAGAAAAAATAGCTTCAATTCTTTTCTTTTTTATGATCTAGAGGCGAATAACTAATTAAACAAGGTCAGAGCCAGGAAAAGTTCTTATACAAGTCCCAGGGTGAATGCATTCATAGGTAATCATAACAAGTACATGATAAAGAAAGCAAAGAGGGGTTGTGTGTGTCTCTAATTCCACAGATCTATTTTTCATTCTTAAAGGTAATTCCACTGATCTATTGTTCATTCTTAAAGGTAATTCCACTGATCTATTGTTCATTCTTAAAGGTAATTCCACTGATCTATCGTTCATACTTAAAGGTAATCCCACTGATCTATTGTTCGTACATAAAGGTAATTCCACTGATCTATTGTTCATACATAGAGGTAATTCCGCTGATCTATTGGTCATTCTTAGAGGTAAAACCGGTCGCTGGTCATGTAATTGGTCGGACAAATGGCGGGTCAGCCTGAGCACCTGTAGTCTAGACCCTAAACCAAGCCTATATGGTTGGTGAAGAGGGTAAATAAAAGATACATCTGTCATAGATATAACTAGCGAAATAATTAATACTTTTTTTTATCCTTTTCTAAGGGTGGGGGCGCACATACTAAATCTTAAGGTATCCTAAAAGGGTTATGTGCGCGCTAAAAGCCTTCCTCATTTGGGTGCCGGCCGGCTCCCTCTGCGGGATCTTAGGTCAAAAACTAAAAGGAAATATGTAAATTCCTACGTTCTAAAGATTCAAAAAATTCTAAAGTATACCTAATACAACCCCAGAACTGACATTTGCATAGAGTTAGATGACCGAATAGGAACCTTTCCTTGGATTTCCTCAAGAAAAAGGAAAGAATGATATGATAACTGGATATTTTCACCTCAAGTTCAACTCTACAAATTATATTAGATATGGATGGGTTTGGCAGGGTATCCAGCTGTTAGGAAGGGGTTATATTAGATATGGTTAGAATTGGCAGAGATCAGGGGGGGATGATTAACGATTATATTAAGATATAGTCAAGCTTGGGGATAATGGATGGTTTTTCTACTTTACTCGCACTTCTGTGCCTCGAAACCCTTGCTAAAATATGTCATCGAGGGTTTAAGGCTGTGAAATACCTCTGAAAACAATTTACGAACATCACAATCGGGTTCTAAAGCAAAATAAATACTTTTAAGAAATGACAAAGTCCACTAAAACACCATATTAACTTTTCTCCTCCAATCAATCTCAAAAAAAATCTTTTATAAATACTTCACACCCGAGAGAAATTAGACCAGACGAGGGTCCTGCACCAACCGGAGGAAATGACGAGGTCAGGTGACTATAAACTGGCGTCATTACCATTTACCTAAATGGGGGGAAAATAAAAAAAAAAAAAAAGAAAGAAAATGGGGTGAGTGGGTGGGTTGGCGGTGTGGAATTGTGACCCCGTAGGAGAAAGGTCGGGTGAGACTTGACAGGCGTCGTTTGTTGATCAACCTTTGGGCATCAGATCGAAGTCGGAGAAGGTGTTTTCGTCTGTCCCACTTACGCCTCGCCAACGATTTCACCTCCCCTAGTGAGTGCGCAGGGACTCTGGCCTGCTTTTCCCCCGTCGTCTCACGAGCGACACGGGAGGGATGATTTAAGACTGCCGGCTCCCAGGACCCTGCAACCATTCCCCACACACCCAAATTTGATAGGCGATGGCAGAGTAACAAGGAAGGGGGTTTTGGGTTAGGCTGGTTGGTGGCTCGCCTTATCTTGCCCCCCCCCCCCCCTAAACTTGACGGCAGTATAGACTTGGGGGGGAAAAAAAAGTGGGGAAAAAAGTTTATAATTTGTCTGGTGATGTCGAGTGTGCAGGCGTAAAAAAAAAAATCAAAAGTATTTTTTTTTTTTTTTAAAGCTGGAGACATTGGACGAATGGAATTTTCTGAGAATTTATAAATGCAATGCTTAATGCACTGAAGTGACATTGGGTCTTCCTCTGAGGATATGATCCATGTAGGAAAATGATTCATAATAAGTTACTGGATGTTATGACTCCACAATATATCTCGAAAAGGTGGAAAATTGAAGCTAATGAGGCATATGCGAGTGTTTATTGCTCTCCTTGAAAATTAGTACGTTAAAGCTAAAATTGATGATGTTGCGAGGCTAATGTGCGGGTAAAAGGTAAGCGTAAGACAAGAACAATATAATCCGATTTTTTTATAGTTTTTCACTTACATGCCTGATATTATATAGGTCTCTTACCTAGTGATCACCATTTTCGTCATTTCTTTACGCCCAGCCTGACATTGATTTATTTAACTTTTTTCTGTCCCCTCAGTTGATGTTCCTCTAACTTGCAGATCACATTTCAGATCTTTAATCCAATCTAGGCCTTCTATATGGTTACCTTCCCCATGGTATTTCTTTGGTCTAGAAAGTTTAACTGGTCACAGAGGTGGTCAGCCGGAGTCGGCTCAAGTCCCGTTACTGCAAACTGCATATGACGAGTATTCTTCCAACTAGCCCCCAAAGTTTCCCTTTACTGTTGCAGTCAACATCCTTTCCCTGGTCTAAAAGCAATGGCTTCAAAAAACAATATCAACTGGACAAATGTCATCTGGCACAGAAGCATTGCCTAAATATTAATGATTTTGCGATGATTTAGTTATGTAAACCATAATATAATCATTTGAAGTGTAAATGTTTATACCGTATATTCAGAATGATAAACAGAAAATTATGATTAAGTGATAGAAGCGAAACACTTGGTAAACACAAACATTAGCTTTGAACTTAAATGTCACCCACGCAGTCTATACAGTACTGATTTATAATGGCATTAGCAATGTTTTTTTTTAAGATAAGGTAGGCGAGTTATGTACATTATATACATTATCATATATATATAATCATATAAATTATAAATGTTTATAGTGTTGCAAAAGTCAAAGATATCGTAATAAAATGGATCTATCAAAGTTTTCCCAAGGGCCCCATTCCCAACCAAAAATATGGTTTTTCCCTCAAGTGCCATATAAAATCCTAGGTCAAAACTGTCTGTGAAACAAGATTTCTTTTTCCGAGGTTTGATCTTCAAAAGTGAAAGTGGATGACTTTTTTCTGTAAGAATGATCAAAAGTATTTTCACATGATACACAACAAGCACCTAGTCTTCCCGTAACTGAATAGTTTTACTATTCACAAAGTTCCCATTTATCCTTTTTCTTTTCATTTTTCTAATTTGGACCTTTTCCTAAATTCCCAGAATAGGTTCGATAAATTTTGCATGTTTCATAAGAAGCTGGTGTATATTCTTTTAAATTTCCCTTCTCCCTTTACACTAGCCTACATCATTAGGGAAAATTCGAAAAGCCAGATGATGCTACATTTTTGAAATTATGCAATTTTTTTTCATTACTGGTGTATATATATATATATAGCACAAGAATTTTATGAGTTACAGTTACTAGTGTTTACGTATGTAATCTCAAGCTTTTGGACTATATTTGGCTTCATAACGAATAATTTTCCTTAATTTGAGTATTACATATTGAAGAGCATTTTGACAAATTTTGTTGTAAATCTGATCTTCCACTACGAAGTATTGTTTTCAAGAAATTTCAATGCCAACTTTATAAATATTACTGTAAGGTCATATTAAGAGCAGTTTTTTTCATGAAGACCTGATGAATTTGGGGGAACATCGCAGAATTATAATGATGCAGCAAAATGATTTAAACGATTCATGCTGAACCAAGGTTAAGGAAACATAAAATGTGAATAACACTGAACAGGATCATCCATCCTTAGCCCTGTTATATAGATACAGTGCTGGATAAGTGTGAAGCATAATAATAGTATTAACTAAACATTAAATATAAACAGCACAAAAAAAACTACGTCATCATACTACCTTGTATTGTAACTCTTAACTACAGTTTTCTTTTGAATTCTCCAAAATTTAGTTTATATACATATAAACACCCATACATGCACATGTACATACAAATACATATCAACATATACATACACATATATACACATGTACATATTCATACTTGCTTGCCTTCATCCATGCCTGGTGCTACCCCGTCCTACAGGAAACAGCATCACTACCCCCTGCTTCAGCAAGGTAGTGCCAGGAAAACAGACAAAAAAGGCCACATTTGTTTACACTCGATCTCATTTTACAGATAAAAAAAAATAACTTCAGAAATATATTTCATCCATTGCTTACACGCTAATAATGTGAAGCAGTTATGTTGATGTTTCAGCACAATGTGCTTAAAAGTGCTGGAGTGAAGCTTGAATGCCAAGTGAATTGCTGCTGTGAATGTTTTATTTATCTTACCTACCCTGAAAAATTAATTTGATTTTATTATGCTGAACCTACATTATGAATCTTCTTCACAACAATATTATAAAAGTTTGTAAAATTGGGGGGGTCCCTGCCAACGGATAGTTCACACATTGATGTTTCCCAATAGTTACGTTTGACAGTTAAGGTTTATTTCCGTAAAATGACATCTTTAAATCAGTGACAGATTTGAAGAAATGTTATGTTTTTACAAATACTGTCTTTCCTTGTTATAAAATATTCAGTTATACTGAAAAGTTTTGTTATTTCATTTATAATGATACCAGAGCAAAATATAATATTAAAATCTTAACATATTCCAGCCACTGATGGACACCTTGTAAGCAACGTTGTTTTCATATTAATGCACCCTATAAGTGAGATCCACTAGACTTAAAAACATTGAAATATGTAATATAATAGCCATATGCATCAACAAACAAATATATCACATACTGAAAAGGCTAAATTTACTTTGAAAGGCTTGACAAATTGTTCACTCCACCCCCATCTTACTTCACTACTACCATCAGCAGCACTGTGCAAACACTGCGCTGGAGTTGACCTCTGCCAGTGGCCTCTTAAGGGTGAGGCACTAAAGACTGAGAAGTGACACTGGAGTTCATTGGTTATGGAGACTCTATTGCTGTGACCACCCCCTTGAAAGAGTTCCATGAGGGAGAAGGCATCTGAGATTCAGGCAGACAGTTACTTAAGGTCAGGCAAATGTTTACAACAATGACTCCACTTTTGCTAGAAACACCCTCTCCTGCCTCATCGTGGTCAGCTCTCAATGTTGGAAGGGCTAGTGTATGAAATCACTTCCTACTCAATCTGAAGACAGATCCTTGTTGTCAGTTAATTAATTATCATCTCTCTAGTCCTGTAAGTCTAGCTGAAAGCCGTTCAGTTTCCCTCATATAAAATACATGAAAATATGCTGTCATTGGTATGGCTGGAGGGTGAAAGACTGTGGGTAGAAATTATTGTGCATTGCCACCTGGCCACCATTCAAGCATTGCATACATACTTGAAACAGGTGCAAAACTCAATGCATAAATTTATGTGTAGAGGTGTTCAGCTCATGTAAATAAACATTTGCAGTAAGTAAGGGATCAAATACAGGAATACAGATGGAAGCAGACATAGAATGTCCTCCTAATCATATTTCAAATATGCATAATTTCAAAACACAGATATTCTTTACATAAGGCCTCATCATAGGAACTGTACATTATTTATAACTGAACTGTTTTCACAGTAATAGTCACACTGCTTGTATTGGTTACAGTTACAACAAACCCTCAAGTTGGTGCTATTTCGTCCCAATGTTAACCTGGACGTTGCAGCGTTCATGCTCTGGGAGACAAGAAACCCTTCTTCACTTCTTGCAAAAGAAGACAGCACAGTGAGTAACAGAACCTTTAATCAATATTAAGACAGTTCTTAAACTGCATGTGAGGTAGTAAGGAATGCTTACCCTTGGGCAAGGGTCAGCTGTTAATGAACAAGATAAAATGTTTACTCCTGATATACCATTTCAAATGGAATCGTGTATAAGAAAAATGCTCACTCATTTAAATTTGCTAGAGGGTCAAACTCCATTGATTAAAACTGCAGCACTCGTAATA
The DNA here is from genome assembly GCA_032361705.1 of Panulirus versicolor. NCBI lineage: Eukaryota > Metazoa > Arthropoda > Malacostraca > Decapoda > Palinuridae > Panulirus > Panulirus versicolor. The sequence continues at coordinate 8,329 of JAUUDZ010073049.1, forward strand.
CGATATTCTTTATCTTTTATATTTTAGCATAGTGGCTGCTTAAGGAATTAGCACAACATTACGGGTTAACACTTGTTCAAAATATGAGTGGAGTGGTCTAAAAGCTGAATTTAGTATCACTTTATTCAAACATCAGTCATACTATTACAGCTAGCAAAGCAATACCTGAACTTGGTTGAATATTGCTGTGATTATATGCTAAAATAACTTTGTTAATCTGATCCTCACACGATGGAAGTCATGCATGAAAGAACTTGCCGTGTTTTCAAATGTACCTAATATATTGACACAAATTTTTAAATTATCAGTTTTATATCATGATTCTGTTTTTTCCCCAGGTCAAGATGTGCTGTTTAAGGAAAGATTATCCTAAAGACTACCAGAATGTGAAGTATCTAGTTCTGTAGGTCTCTTTAGTTAAGTTTAGAAACAGGTAATGAATGAATTTTTGTAAACAGTAATGTGTGCTGAAACAGACCATTTTGAAAATCTAAATCACTTGCAACATGTGTTTGAAACATTGTTATTTTTTTGTAAATATCTTCCTGCAGAATGGTTGACTGGGAAACAGGCAACTCAGAACTGCATGCAGGAAGAATGCACGCTGTGGCAAAAGACTCGATTTCTTTTCCAGTCACTGAAATGTTGCAGGAAGATGAGACTGAGCTTAATGTGATGGATTTTGTTGAGACAGAGTACAAATCTGATAAAAGTGAAGATGTAGGAATTACAAGAAATTTGTCAGATAGACAAAGAAATTATACACATAAGAAAGTAATAAACAGAAGGAAAGATTTTCTAGGTGACTTGAATGATATATATGATCCCCGAATAGGTTCAAATAAAGTGACAAATAAGAGGAAAAAACAAAAATTTGCGTGGAAACCTACTTTGGCATTAGAGCCAAGTAATAATTCAGACGATGCATTACATTATCCTTATGCAACTTGTCTGAAGAAACTTTGTGATGAAGTAGGTAATGTAGAAAGTCCAGTATTAGATTCGTTTCCCACAAGACTATTTGACCAACTTCGGCATGATGACGTTCATTACCCTTATGCATCCCTTCTGGAAGAACTCCATCAGAATGCTGAAGCTGAGGCTGCCAACATTCCGTCCACATTAGAAGAATCATATCAGCAGGATTCGAGTGATTTAGGGATTGCTGATGTTATGAGAAATCTTCACTATCCAACTAAAATTAGTGAAGATTCACATTACAAAGAGGATTCTCAAATTGAGAGCTTTGATGCACCATTTAGTACTATGCTGTTAGCTGTAGTGATGCAACAGAAAATGCAAGATTACACAAGTAACCAGTCAAGAAAAGCGGTGAATTCAGTCATAGATTGTCAGGGAATAGGAGAGATCCTAAAGACTTGCATGCCACAGTCACAAGATGACCCCCCTCCCGGTGAGCTGCACTCATCTGCTTTACTTCAGAAGTTGTCTCTGTCTGCACAGCAGAATCAAATGGTAGAAGTTATAAGCTCTACTCTTGACAGTAGTGATGTGGAGTACATCTTGGAAAGTTCCACAAGCGAGTCATCCCATATTGAAGAGGATGATTTAGAGTGGAAGCCAACAAATTGGTTAGCCAAGAAAGTGTCCAGCAGTGTAAACATTCCCAAGAAGCGAAAATCGCGAAGAAAGAAGAAGCATGCTGTCAATGTGAA
>JAUUDZ010073060.1:0-10004 GCA_032361705.1 Panulirus versicolor
TATTATTGTTATTATTATTATTATTATTATTATTATTATTATTATTATTATTATAGATACATGTTCAGTGTGTATTTTCTACACTAAATTGACAGCTTAGACTTTGGTAGTCATGTTACCACAAACCTGTGGGACCACAGCCTTACCATCCGGGACACCGCAGCGTTGCAACACTGGTACCTCACAACACAGCGTCGCACAGCACGTCATCCTGGAAACCACACGCGGCAACGTAGAACCCACAGAACAGCATCCTGGGATCATCCACAGCGGAGATCTGCTGACGATCAACCCTGTGGAGGGAGAGAAATATGGCGACTCTCTTTAGTGACGCACGTCGATAAAGGTGGGCGGGAGCCATACATCACGGGAGACAGGAGCCGCTCCCGGCTGACCTGATGTACCCGGGTTGAGGCGAGTCACCCTGGCTTGACAAAGGTCACCGTACACTGACGGGGGCTGTTTAAAGCTGACGCGGGTTACCTAAATCCCACATGACAGAAGGCCAACCACAGCTGACTTGAGTTTCTCGGTGGCTGAGGAGCGCCAACGAGAGGTGAGGGAGCCTTTGAGGTGACGTGTTATGTTGAGGTGTACCACCAGGCTGTTTGAGGTGACGTGCTATGTTGAGGTGTACCACCAGGCTGTTTAAGGTGACGTGCTATGTTGAGGCACGTCACGAGGCTGTTTAAGGTGACGTGCTATGCTGAGGCACGTCACGAGGCTGTTTAAGGTGACATGCTATGTTGAGACGCGTCACCAGGCTGCCTAAAATCAGTTGCTTGCTGGCTGGTGAAGTGCTGGTATCTTGCGGTAACAAGAGAAGGTTGGGTTGATGTTCTCTTTTGATTATACTCCGCAGTTGTTCGCGACCCACGAGTGGTAAACCGCCACAGTTGCGGATGCCCGAGGCTGCTCCACGCGTTAAATAACCCGCAGAAGCCGACTCGTGTAATTTCAGCGTTGCAGAATATTCCTTCACGTTCTTCCTCTTGCCCCCTCCAGACTTGCTGGTGCGGTTTTACCGCGCGTGCCGCGGGCCAGGGCTTTGTACACTTGAGCCCCACTGGGAGGCTCTCATCTCCCCGAGCTTCCTGGAGTGCGATCGGTGATTCAAACTTCACAGATACCGAGTTTCGCCGGCGAGGTCGCAGTCGGGTGGAGGTAAGCCTGCTGGTGGAGTCTCCCCCTACACCGTGCTCTTAGCATTTAATAGCTGTTCCCGGGATGTGGAAAGTTCCTGGGCTCAGACTTAACCTTCTCATAATTGGTTAGAGATTAGCATCAGAGTGAGCGCTGCTGGCTGCTCCGAATGTAAATGGTCTTGGTATTTTTTAATGTGAGTGTGTGAAATTCAGGGGAGGTGCTTGCTGGGCGTGCCTTGAAAGGGCGGCCATATCAGAAGGCCAGCTGAAAATTCGGGTAGTCTCGGCCTGGTTTTACACAATGGGAAATTGCGGTCCATTGGTGCACATTCCGAGGGAAGATGGTGGTGTTATGTCTGAGGGAAGGGGGTGGTGTTATGTCTGAGGGAGGATGCTGGTGTTATGTCTGAGGGAGGATGGTGGTGTTATGTCTGAGGGAGGATGGTGGTGTTATGTCCGAAGGAGGATGGTGGTGTTATGTCCGAGGGAGGATGGTGGTGTTATGTCCGAGGGAAGGTGGTGGTGTTATGTCCGAGGGAGGATGCTGGTGTTATGTCCGAGGGAGGATGGTGGTGTTATGTCCGAGGGAAGATGAGATGTTAGTGTTATGTCCGAGGGAGGATAGTGGTGTTATGTCCGAGGGAAGATGAGATGGTGGTGTTATGTCCGAGGGATGGTGATGGTGTTAGGCCCGAAGGAGGGTGGTGGTGTTAGGTCTGAGGAAGTAATAGACTTGTTTTGTTTCTTTTTAATCATATTTTATTGTTGGGAAAGTTTTAAGTTTACCGTCGCGTGTGATGATGATGATAGAGTGGTGGCAGAATAGGCCATGCGTGATGACAGGTGACCAGTGGTGCTTGTACGGTGTTGGGGGAAGGGATGGTCACAGGACTGGAGGTGGACGTCGTGGGGGAAGGTCTCCGCCACCAGGGGACGCTGTCCAGGATATGCCACAGTCACCATCCTCTCCACATACAGTGGGTATGTGTCCGGGCGCGACCGTTGCCGTGGGTACGAAACTGGGGAAGCTGTTATGTCTGTCTGGTGCACTGCTGCTGGCGCTGCCATCAGCTCTCTGGAGCTACAGTCTCCCGTCGTCGGTGTTGGTCGTACGCCGCCCTCTCTCCACCAGGCGGCTCCTCCTGCCCGCCCCACAGGTCCTCGTCCACTAGCCCGTGGAAAGTGTCCTGGCCGGACCTACCTGGAAAACCTCTCAAGTCGGGCGTTTCATTGGTTACTCCACAAAGTTATCCATCACACGGGTGTGTGGGTTTGTGTGAAGGTCTATATGAAGTGAATTTCGCCCGTCGTGGTTCTTTACAAACTTTCAGCTCTGCAAACACGGTTTTAATTACTCATCACAGACGCTTAGAGGAAACCTGCACTAATTAACATTTGGGTTGGGATAAACTTGATATCCTTTGATCTCGACCTGGGGATGGCGGGGCTTAGAAGGCTCGGCCTGGCCCTCGGCAGGAGAACCCACCTGGCAAGAGGTAGAAGGTTCGGCCTGACCCTCGGCAGGAGGATCCACCTGGCAGGGAGGTGGATGGCTCGGCCTGGCCCTCGGCAGGAGGACCCATATGGCCGGGAGATGGATGGCTCGGCCTGACCCTCGGCAGGAGGACCCACCTGACAGGGAGGTAGAAGGTTCGGCCTGACCCTCGGCAGGAGGAGTCACTCGGCAGGGAGGTGGAAAGCTCGGCCTGGCCCTTGGCAGGAGGACCCACCTGGCCGGGAGGTGGATGGCTCGGCCTGACCCTCGGCAGGAGGACCCACCTGGCCAGGAGGTGGATGGCTCGGCCTGGCCCTAGGCAGAAGGAACTCTTTAGAACTATTTGCTTGATGCTGTTGGTGTCAACCCCGGCCCCCTGGTTATTCGTAAGGCTTGATGTGTAGTATTATGGACAGGGAATGGGATCAGCCAGAGTGATGGGTCGCGTCCTCGCTAACTGGCTTGTGTATGGACGGTGACCACTCACTTGAACAGTCCCACTTGTCAGAGTATAAACAGATTAGGTTGGGTAAGTTGTCGCAACACATGCCGTCTGGCGCGTTGCATCAGTACAGTAATTACCTTTATGACAAGCACCGGTAGACAGACGTAAGTATGAGGAAGCAACGTGACTGGTAAGATGGAGAGGCCTGGCAGCGTTCAGGTGAAGCGAGGAGCTGTTAGGCTAGCGACCCTTGCCAGACGTGGACCTTTAAGGGCAGTCTTCTACTCCCGCGGGCTAGTAGTGACTAGTCTACGACCAAGCTTCGCTGGGCCGTGTTTTACCGGGCAGTTCGTCGTTGCAAGTTCTTTGCGTTATATGTTACACATCCTGGCTGGTCTGGTGCACCATACAGGAGGCTGTCCAACCTTGCAGCGGGTGACTGACGGGCGGGCGCAGATAGGTTGGCCACATCCCTCATGTGCTGTTCCTGGGTTATGCCAGTGAGTGACTCGCTCTTGGTGCCGACTCGACCACCGAGGTAGGGAACATTCCCTCCCTCTCTTGCCATGCTCGGCCGGCGGCCACTGGAATATACTTTTATGAAGAAAAGAAAAGAAAAAAGATCCGTAGGTAAAGAAATTGATTGTTTTCAGAAGTTTTCTGTTATGTGGGGCTGTTTTGACTCTACTGGATGTGCCGTAAGTCAGTCCATACCCCCCATCGCCTGGCCTCTGTCCACGTCCTGTCCTGTCATTAAGGTCGGGGTGTTGGACGAAAGTCTACGGTGATGCTCACCCACGTTTTAGTATGGGCCACAGAGTGCTGCAAGGAGACGTGGGCGTAATGACCTATTCAGACGGTAGAGGAAGGGAGGTCTTCACTCGTGGAACCCCATTTCTTAAACTTTGTCATGCAAATTTTTCAACTTCTGTATGTATGGTGTCAGTATTTACAGCATTATCCTCTGGTTCATAACAGTCACCCACCACTCGTACACTTGAGAAAACTTTATAACATCATTTGTAACTCGATTTCTTTCCTTATGTAAAGGCCATCGGATGTCGTGTTTGTTCATCCTGCGAAGAACTGTTAGGGGTTCAGGATGGTGTGTCTGTTCATCCTGCGAAGAACTGTTAGGGGCTCAGGATGGTGTGTCTGTTCATCCTGCGAAGAACTGTTCACTCTGGACATCATCACTGGTTCGAAAGCTCGAAACGCTTGTGATCAGCTCAACCACTTGCACGAATCTCGTCCATGGGGTTTGAGAAAGTCTGTGTCCTCTTTTGCCCTCCTCTGGACCGGACCTTTTACTTCCTTGCGCTCTCTCTCTCTCTCTCTCTCTCTCTCTCTCTCTCTCTCTCTCTCTCTCTCTCTCTCTCTCTCTCTCTCCACCCAACACCCAAGAGCAAATCGTCATGACCACCGAGGAACAGAATAGTCAGTTCGGCCAGCTCTCCTCGGAGAGCGAGGGTTGGCGGTTGCTGTGAGCCTCCCCCGCCGTCGTAAACAAGGGACCGAGGAAAGTATGTGGGAGGAGGTCGCCAGCCAGCCCCCACCCTCCGGTAATGCCTACTTTATATTCATGTTTTCTTGCGAATGATCGCGGTAAAGCTTCGGGATTTAGTGAAGTTGTGGCTCGGGATCAAGTCGGAGGAGGCCTGTGGGATGGGGGTGATGGATTGGTCTAATTGGGTGCGTAGAGAGATAGTGTGTGTGTGTGTGGGTGGGTGGGTGGTTGGTATTGGACTGGGGTTGCGGGGTAATTTGCAACGTCAATGGAGGTCGTGTGTTGGTGTAGGTGTGTGGTTGGATGGTTAGCGTGTGGCAAGGGAGCTGTGTGGGTGGGGGTGGGTTTGTAAGGACGCCGTGTATGTGCTGGTGGGTGGATGGATGTCGTGTGCACATTACGGACGGAGTGGCTATGTAGGTGTTGCTGGATAGACTTTTATGTATACTTAGCATTTTGTACGGGGAGGCAATTATACACTGGTGGGTCACATCTCTTAAACATTCTTGGTTATACAACTTTCTATAAACTTATTTTACGCTGTCCATATTCACCGTTTCGTTAACAAGTTTATTCCATTTATACAATAATGCCATACCTGTTATACTCTTGTAAGCCTTTGTTTTAACAAGTTCCTACCTTAAGTTCGTGTCAAGGTCCCTGGTTGTTTTGCCTTTTGTGGAAGGTGTTCAATGTTTCCTTCATAAAACTGGTATAAAAACTCTCAGGTTGTGATCAGGTTCTTCCTTAATCTAACTGTATGATGTACAGATATCTGGCCCTTCCCCTAGTCCAAGCTTCTTTGTAAGTCAATGCTCTTGATTCTGTTACCATCTCTGATGTCATCTTTTAAACATTCTCTCTTATTTCTTTGTGCTTCTTTTGAGTGCGATGATGCCTAAACTCGAGAAATATATCCAAGAATTTGCCTAATGGAGGAAGTGAACAGCTTATTGAATATTTCCTCATCGAAATAATTGATTGTAATTCTTATATTTCCTCGCAGACAGTTCGTCTCCTGTTTCCTTAAAGCGATGATATGGCGGCATGTTAGGGACAGTGTCGACTCTCATTCCCCCCCTCGGCACACAGGTTCCTGGGCCCTATTTCCTGGTAGATGATATTCATGTCGAGTCCTGCTTTCACTTTGACCCATTCTCATTACTAAGCATTTACTGGAGTTACATCAACTGTCTATCGGCTTTGGAGGCTCTTCAGGTCCCCGTGTAATTTGTTAGAGCCATCCTCCCTCTCTGTTTCCCTCACGTTCCTTGCCACCATCCGCATACATATTCACGTAATACCAACAAGGTTGTTCGGAGATCCATCCGGGGTTCAGTCCATCTCTCTATTTCATCAGTCTTCCCACATCGGAGCAGGTGGAATGTCGCTTCAGTGAAAAGCTATTTTTTCTTCCGCGGCGCAGATGGGAAACTTTGCATACGTCCGTTCGTATGTTCTCAATGTCCACCACCAGTGACGCGATTGTCGTGCTAATGTTAGCACCGTCTGCTGAAGATGAGATGAAGCTGTTGATCGTGTTTTTTTGTCAATGTCAGATACGAGAATGAACAGCAGATCATCAGGGGTGCAGCTGTGTTCCTTGAGGAACCCCCAACTCCTTACCGTGGAGGGAGTGGAACTGGCTTCACTTACAGCGGGTTGTGATCTGTGAGTTAAAGCGATGTACAGCCATCTTCCAAAAACGTCTTTGTTCTTTCCCTCGTAAACATTTTATGTCAAATGCCACCACGGTCGCTGTTACCAAAAAGAAAACGGTAGTAGTAATGTACGTTTGACAGCAAATTGAAGGGCAAAGGAAAATATTCGTGATATCAGAAACCTCTCAGGGAGGGTAACAGTTATTAAGGTGCATAATACCATGGAATCTACCAAAAGAATATCTGACAAAATTATAAGAGAGCCGTACAGCAACAACATAGACCAGTGTCATACCAAGAGTAAATGCTGTATGCATGGAGCACCGCAGTTAGATGAGGACTAATTGCTCAGTTGAAATAAATCCCAGATGAACCCATTGTCGATGACTATTTAATGAGCGTGGCGGCAGAGAGAAACAATGTTAATCAAGCAAGACGGTGTGGTAAGCGCTACGCTTTATAACTGCCCATTGACGTAGCCTCGTCGTATAGGTACTCAGTCTCTCGTAAGAGCTACGTTGGAGGAGGTGTGATGATGCCTCACTCGTCGTATAGTCTCGGTGGTAGTGGACGTCACCATCGTAGCATATGACGTCAGCCGTGACCCTTGAGGGGGTGCCGGGGGGGCTGGTGAGCGAGGCTAACATTTGGCTTGCGCCAGCAGGCACATGGGAAGGGCGGCCTCGCTTGGAGGTGAGGGTGATGGTGGTGCATTACTGGGGAGCCGGCGGTGGGTGGGCGTGCGGGCCCGGTGCGTGGGCGCAGGGGCGGGGCAGGGGAGTTTAGCCGTAACGAGGGGTGCACCCAGGGCTGATGATGGTCCTGGGTGGCAGCAGAAGCAGCAGCAGGAGGTCGGGGGCCTGGCAGCTGGAGGCCAGAAGACGAGAGGCTGAAAGTTTGGTGTTGATGGAAGGACGGGAGGAGAATATTAAGTTGGTTGGCTGTTTGCCGGCTGTGTGGAGGGTAATGACGCCGGCGGAGGGAGGGAGATAAGCAGGAGGAGGAGGATGGGGGTAGGGTGGAATAGGAGAAGGCACAGACTTGAGGAGTGAGGGACACTACTGGCTGGACTCTGAGGGGCGATAATCTGGATCCGACGGCGAGAAACTTGGTCATTACGTTTGTCCACCAGTCGTGGGGGCTGTGTGCTGCTGGGTCCCCTGTGGCACTGGGCTTGAGCACCTTCCCTCTCCTGCGGCCTCGGGCTTGTTACGAAAGTTACTCCTGCCTGTCAGGGCAGGAGGGTGTGGCAGGTCTTCGGCGTCAGATGGAGGCGTGGTGAGACTTTTAACCTGGGCTTTGTCTTACGGATATAGAGGTACGAGGCCGAGCATCGTTGATACCTGTGTCTGATCGATATTGAGTTTTGCCACAGTAAGTCCACTGGGTTAGTGCCTCAGTGATTGAGCTGCATTACAGGTTATGGTGAGAATATATTAACAAGCAGTGGATAGCGTTAGGTATTCATCCACTCACGTTTGAGGTGAACTTTTTACAAACCACTGAGCAGCAGTGATTGGATTATGTATTAATATATGTATAATGAGTGAGCTATTTACAGTATGTAAAGTAAGGCCTTGTACTCTTCAGGGTGATATGCTATTCATATTTTGTAATGTTGGGAAGAAGAATCTCTGAATTGATTTAATTTTGTGTCTGTCAGTTGCATAATGTACATGAAGGTGCCCACCTATCCTGTTAGTGTGTGTGTGTGTGTGTGTCTGTGTGTGTGTGCGTGTGTGGTTTTGCATTCATGATATTTATACAATATTTTTATAATGTTCCCCTGAATGACCGTGTCAAGGCCGCTCGCATGTAGACTCAGGGGATTGTCGGTCAGTTCCATCCTACGAGACACAAGTCCCCCGCCACTTCGCCTGTGCTACTGTGTATTCCCATCCCAACACGTGAAGGCATTCAGAGAAGCTGGACTCCAGCTTCATCATGAGCAACTTGATCACACGACTTGTCTCAGAGCTTTTGTGACGTCTGTGGGCTATATTGATGACCCTGACTACCTGTTCTTGGTAAAAGCCATCGGTACGTATTACGACGACAGCAGCTGTAGTGGTCATTTGTAGCGACTCATTCGTATACATAACTTGTGAAAGATTGTATTCTCTGGTGTTGGTGTGAGTGTTATGCCGGGGTTCACTCTTAGACTCCCATCGTCAACCAGGGTTCTTGTTCAGAGGTGAGGCTCGGGGAGAGAGCGGAGAACAGTGAGGGTGCATGATAGTGTTATAGTGATCCACAGGGTAAAGTGCCTGAATACCATGGATTCTGAGCTCAGCAACAGCTATACAGTAACCCATCCAGATACAGAGTCCTGAGGTCTCCCATCCCCCTACATGGGCTGTGATGGGTTTGCCTGAGCAGTCGGAACCCAACCAGAAGACTGATCTCGACCACTCTGTCTCAGGGGACAGACCAAGTTGGTTGGATCAGGCCGAGGTTTAGCGTACAGTGTACACCATCACGTCTCGGCCATCCTGACATCTGTCCCACACTGTGGACTGGGGCCAGCCAGCCCCAAGTGCTCCAAGCTCCACCCCTATACTGGTGGCCTCCTCGTCCAGCCACAACAACTCCAAGTGTTGTCACTGCTAATGTTAAACACCGATACCTTCCCACACAGCCACTGTGACACTCACCAGTTCCACCCAGCCTCCCCGGTGACACCCACTTGTCTCGGGAGGTGTTTGGTCGACCTGTGACGGAGGCCGGGGCTGGTGGATGGAGGCAGGTGGGAGGCAGCAGGTAATACGATGATGATGATGATGATGACGACCTTAAAGGCTCCAGCCAGTATTGAGTATTGATTACCACCCACCAGCGCCCCGCCCGACCATACCCCGCCCACTCCCGGCGAGTCTCACCCGACATTGCCTCTCCTCACCTCACCTCGACGCCTTGCGGGCGTAGCCTCTGACCTGTCCGTCCCCGTCGCCGTCTGACGCCATGCCCCAGCCCATCCTTCCAGCCCCGCTAAGGGCCTGCCATACGTAGTGAGAAGTGCATATAGTTTTAGAAGTATCATAAACAGCTGAAGAAGGTGTTCAAGATGGTTATACTAGACCTCAGCGAACCTTGATAACCTGGTGAACACCCGGTGAAGTCTTGGGGGCACCAGCCGCAGACTGAGGTTTGATGGGTACGTATTGCCATGAGAACGTCAGGACGGGAACGGTCTCCATATCATGAGGCACAGAAGCAGAGTTTTCCTCCAGCCACCGCATCCTTAAATTGTGGCCACGCACAATCGCTGGCAACTCTAAAAGACACAAGATAACGTTATAACGGAAGCTATTGCCCGAGGTATTCTTAAGGAAATCACTACGTGCCGTATTTCTGCCCGAGAGGCAGGTGTAAGTTTGGTAACACGTCAGAGCCGCAGGAGAGGGAAGGTGCTCAAGTCTCAGTGCCACAGGAGACCCATCACACAACCCACACGGCTGTTGTGCACACGTAATGACCAAATTTCTTCTGGTCAGCTCCAGACTATCACCCCGCAGAGTCCAACCAGTAGTGTTTCTCTCCTCTACCCAAGTCTGTGCCGTCTCCTATTCCATCCCATCCTCCTCCTCCTCCTCCTCCTCCTCCTCCTCCTCCTCCTCCTTCTTCTCCTCCTCTTCCTCCTCCTCCTCCTCCTCCACCTCCTCCTCCTCCTCCTCCTCCTCCTTCTGCTAATCTCTCTCCCATCAGCGTCATCACCCTACACTACCGGCAAACAGCCCCCCATCTTAATGTT
>JAUUDZ010073071.1:0-10004 GCA_032361705.1 Panulirus versicolor
ATTGTAAGTATTCTGTTTATGTTTTAAGTATTGTAAGTATTTTGTTAATGTCTTTTAAGTATTGTAAGTATTCTGTTTATGTTTTAAGTATTGTAAGTATTTTGTTAATGTCTTTTAAGTATTGTAAGTATTCTGTTAATGTCTTTTTCCAGATATCTCACTTGCTGGGGCTCACGTGTCTTCCGGTGTGACACTACTTTAGAAAGTGTTCTCCAGAGCCTCACATCATCTTCAACAACTCTTCCCTCTGAAGACCGTAACCTGATTTGCTGCTCATAAACTGACAATCTTGTCCTGATGAATTTATGGAAAAGTTTTGCATTTTCTCCCGCTTTGTCCACAAAATTATTTTCAGTTATTTGTTCCTGCTTCCTCATCCTGCTGTACTTGTTCACTGTACCTTACCACTGCTACCAGGATGGAGGACAGTCTATATCTGCTTGACTGTAAATCTGTACATCTTTTCCTAAACCATTCATTCCTCTTCCTTACCATTATGGAGACCACAGGTGCCCATGTTCCCTCACCTTCATTCCAAATTTCACAGGTCCGCCTCACCGCAGAGGCCTCGTACCTGACTACTGGACTCCATTTCCCAATCACCGTTACCATCCACATCAGTGTGTGGTCTCCATGGTTATACCTGCTCTTTATGTCTTGTTTCACCTCTTGTTGTACGACCAAATTTACCACATGGTCTTACGTGAGCATGACGTGATCACTTATATAAGAGTAAGACGTCCACGCTGCTGTGTGTTGAGATTTAATAAAGATGGTGTATATGTCCCTCTCATCCTGAGGTGCTCGCTGACATGTTAGTGTTGGAAATATTCGACGATACACTGTACCAACATGTGCCTTCATGATTCCTCGTCACAATGAGAATCCATAATGAAATCCTCCACGATCAGTACTTCACCGCCCCTGAGACTCGTGTGTTTCACAGCGGTCATGTACAGATGGCTCAAGAAATGACGTCACCAAATCCAGAACAGTTAGGCAAAAAATGTTATCTGGCAACTTTCTGACTTCCTTTACTTTCAGCGTTTTCTTCTTTTTGATTCAAAAAGCAATTCAATGAAACAATAACACAAATTAAGTAGTAAATGCTAAAGTATCTTATAAATAGAATATTGTAAAACATATTATGTAGAGAAAAACGGTATATTTTCAAACAAGATAATGACATACCTGATTACCCCTAAGGAACATTCAGGAATAATTTGTTGAGTTAATATCGGGCGTCAAAAATTAACTGTGGTGAGCTGAAATGAAAAGCGAATAAAAATATACGGACTAAAGTAACTTTCGCACTCACCATGTTTATGCCAACTTTTTACTGAATATGTGAAATAAATATTTTCTATATTCACCACCTAGAGGGACGATGACGTCCGGCGTGAAAACAAGTCAAATGAGTAACAGCTAACTTCTATGAAGGCGGCTCATTCACCATTCTAGAGCAACAGGAACCTTTCATACCGTTCTAATGGCATAATAAAAAGTATACACAAGGATATGAGCCATATACAACATATTCTGCACCAAGAAGTAAGTGTCATTGCCTTGATGTTGCTGTAGCATCTTGGGCTGGGTGTACTTTATTCTGCACGCATCTTTGTCTTTAAAGCATGGACTGGAATATAACTCCTCCTTTACTATTACTACCCATTTGGATGACTTCAACCTATACAAATATGACAGAATGCTAGAAAAAGGTTAGGCAGCGGGATATGCGAGTCAGTTGTTGAACACACCACCACCCTGCAACAGCGTCCAGCCCACTAGGCTCTTAACTCTGTACGCGCTTGGCTTACAACCACACGCCACCCCACAGGAAGAGTGTGAACCATGTCGTGGATGCAGGAAATGCAAACAATGAGAGTTAAGTTCCGAAAGCTGTGTATAGATGGTGGTTTGGGATACGCGTATGGGAATGTAAAAACTCACAAACCTAATAATTCTCTTAAGACCTATGTAATCAGCCAGACTCCGAGGCCAACTTGTAAGTTGGAGAAGCTGAACGAACTTTGACGCCTTTTTTTCCTGGCCGCTACAGTCTGTCGTCTGCCAACGATTTCTTCCTTTAATACAGAATGAACGATCGCCTACATAAATGTGGAGACCCTCTTCACAAGTGTACTACTGGACCAAACTACCGACTTCATCCTGAATCGAGCACTAGAAACAAACACTCCCACACTGGATATCCCTGAGTCGGACCTCAAAACCCTCCTCTAGCAGTGTACCAAGCAGGATGCATTCCTGCGTCCCAGCGGACGGGTGTCTGTACCTTCACACAGACGGCGTCGCCATGGGTTCCCCACTGGGAGTGAGCTTCGAAAACTTCAACCTGGGTACTGTGGAAGAAGACTGGGTCTCTGAAGAAGTCGAGAAGCATCCAATTTACTGACGATACGTGGACGACTCTTCGTTAGAGTTAGAGACTTAGAGGAGCTCCAGGAGTTGAGAAGGAGGTTTATGGAGAAGTCAGGCCTCAACAGTACCAAGAACGTCAAAGCCACATATCTTGGACAGTCTGAATGGCAAGAGTGAGTGCCTCCAGCGGTATAAGAACGTCCCCATAAATGCTTATGTGAGGAAAGCCCTAACACTACTCGTCGTGGACCTCTACCAGTCAAGAATTAGACCAGGCCACTTAGATGCAAGTTGATAATGGATATCTAAACAGGGGAATCTGCGCCTCTATTTGCAAGAACCTGAAGGTATAGTATCGAGGGAACCGCTCAACAAGACAACCACTGAACCAGATGCCCCTAAATCAGACAGTGCCCCCTGATCCAATCCGCCTTTACTACAAAGCCTAATTGCCCACTCTGTACAAGGTGGATGAACGTGAGATCAAGGGCATAACCAGGAGAAACCTGAGGCCCACCAACAACGACCAGAAAGTTGATTCCATTCTCTATCACCAAAGCAAGAACACATCACATCTCTTTGCTTAAAAACAACCCAGCAGTAGGACCAGCAACTTTACTTATACGAATTCCAATGCCCACACGGAGACTGCACACTCCGTGCGTCATATAATGGCAGGACCACCACCAAATTGTCCCGATGTCTTTCGTGCCATTTAGAGAGTAAGAGCCCGAAGACACATCTGATAACCTGCCACAACACCATTCTCACGAGAGAGAGAGAGAGATGTTGGAGAGAGGAACGGTCTTATTATACAGTTCAACCTACCCTAGACGCCTCCAGATTCTCAAGGTTTTCTACAATGTGAGGAGATCCCCGCGTATGAGCCTGCAGGCTGACGATCTTCTAGTGTTACCAAGTGCTTGACGTTTGACTCTCCCAGCGAGTACGGAACGAGAACTGGTGGCGTCAAGTAGCAGCACGCCTCGCTGACGTCAGGTGACCAGCTTTCATTGGTCAGACAAGGGAGTAGCTGCCTGCCATATTCATCTCCCACTGGTCAGTAATTTTCTTCTGATCTTTGACTTTCGTACATAAAAGATAATGCCGTACTGTCCTTACACGTGATAACGTAATACGAGTAATGAAACGATGTGTTGTGTTGTGTATGACCATGAAGAATTACTTTACTGGATTCGACTTAAGTTTAGTTCTACACCTGCTCTGAACTTTGGCCAACTTATTGGTAGTCTATCAAAGCAGTACAAGAGAAGCTTTAGTCAAGTTGAGAACATGAGCAAGAAACTGACAAATGCTGAATTAGCAGGCATATTCAATGAATGTTCTTGAGAGATCTCCTGCCTACACACGTGTGTGTGTGTGTGTGTGTGTGTGTGTGTAGCGCTAGGAAAAGAAAAAGACCACATTCGTTCACATTCAGTCTCTAGCTGTCATGTGTAATGCACTGAAACCACAGCTCCCTTTCCACATCTAGGCCCCACAAAACTTTCCATGGTTTATGCCAGACATATTTCATTTACTGATTCATTATACTTAATCGCTGTTTCCTGCATCAGTGAGGTCGTGCCAGGAAACAGACGAAGAATGGCCCATCCACTCGTACACACATATACATATAAATACATAAACGCCTGTACATGCACATATACATATCAACATATACATACATATCCGCAGACATATACATATACACACATGTACATATTCATACATACTTGCCTTCACCCATTCCTGTCGCTACCCCATCCCACAGGAAGCAGCATCGCTACCTCTCCAAGGTTTACCCTGGACACTTCACATGTCCTAGTTCAGTCCATCGACAGCACATTGACCCCAGTCTGCCACACCATTCCAATGCACTCTATTCCATGTATGCCTTTCACCCTCCTGCCTCCTGTATGTTCAACCCTGACTGCTCAAAATCTTTTTCCCCCCATCTTTCCATCAGTAATTCGATCTAATTCTCCTTGTTCCCTCTACTTCTGGCACTTGTATCCTCTTTGTGAACCTCTCCTCACTCATTCTCTCCATATGTCCAAATGAAAATGAAAAGTTGTTATCACAGAGGGCAAAATTGGGTATGTTTGAAGGTATAGTAATTCCAGTAATGTTATATATATATATATATGCAAGGCTTGGACTATATATGAGGATGAGCAAGGAAGGTGGATGTACTGGATGTGAAACGTTAAAGGACAATATGTGGTATGAGGTGGTTTGATCAAGTAAGTAATTAATAAATTGGTAAGAGAGGTGAGGTAATAATAAGTGTGGTTAAGAGAGCTAAAGAGGGTGTGCTGAGATGGTTTGGACATATGGAGAAAATGTGGAGAGGTTGACTAAAAGGAGATAAGTGTTAGAAGTAGAGGAAACAAGGAGGAGATCATATTGGGATGGAAGGATGGAGTGAAAATTTTTTTTCGTGACTGGGGATTGATTACGCAGGAGGGTGGAAGGTGTGCAAGGGATACAGTGAATCAGAAAAATGTGGTATACAAGAGATCAAAGTGCTATCAATGGACTGAACCAGGGCATGTGAAGTGGCTGGAAAAAACCATGGAAGAGTCTTAGAGGCATAGTGTGGGTAAGAGCAGTGGTTTCAGTGCATTACACATGACAGCTAGAGAATGGATATGAGAGAATGTGGTCTTTCTATATCTGTTCCTGGCAATGTCTTGCTAACACGGGTAATGATGTTCAAGTATGTAAGAAAGAAATATATGAGAAAAATTTCAAAATTCTAATATCTTCCTCGGCATGTAACTAAACTGCATATTTGCAAAACACTATCTGTGTATTTTGAGTTTTGATGTTCTTTGGTCAATCAGATATCTGGAAAACCACATCAGCTTTCTATCCCACAAAGTGAAATCTCTTACATAATGACTCGATAATACAACCTTTTCAATACAAATTTTAAATTACAACTTTCTGTTATCATAACTCCTAGATATACTTCTTTTTCAGAGGGAGGGAGGGAGAGAGATAGAGATGGTTTAAAGCAAAAACTGTATGCCAAGATTATAATTCTAATAATTACAAATACTTTCAGACACCAGCAGGCTCACACAGCTCTCACAATTTGGCCAAACATTAAAAATTCATTTCAGATAAGCTAGCTGTTAGATAAAATTTTCACAGACTTCAAAGACCAACTGATCTTTCACTCCATCCTCAAGTTGTATGCTTCTTGCTAGATGTTTAAAGAGAAAAAAAGTCATACTAGTGTAGTTTAGCTCAAGATGAAGGATGTGCAGAGGGCTTGCTTGTACAATTGAAGACACAACTATCTTCCCTGATTTTGGTGAAATCTGAATGGAAAGATTGAGCCAATCTAAAAAACTATCTGTGACACTTCCACACAGGTGGCAGGCCTGGTACATGTAAAACAAGTTGCCAGTTCACCATTTACTGTTCAGTGGTGCTAAGTTACTACTTATGGGCATTTCAGTTATTTTCATATCACCAACACATGTGTAGAATGAACTTATGTCATGTCTATGAACAGACCCTACGTAATCTGATTGGGAACCCAAAACTTCCAAATGATCAAGTATATCAACCAACCACATGTTGTCACTAACTGAGTCTCATAATGTTTCAATAAGTTTAACTAATCAGACAAAGCAAGGAAGACAGTTGTGTCTCAAAAGGTACACTCGGTAAAAAAGTATGCTACCAATTTTTGTGTGAAGCAACATGTTGCCATAGATGAAGGATTTTGAGAAAAGCCTATTGGTCTGGCCTCAAACTGGCAGTCCTGCTTTTATGATACTGTAATATACTGATTGTGAGTGACATCTCATGTCATGTGCCATAATAAACGCCATGTAGATTTCATATCTTTGATGGAAATAACCATAAAGTGGGGCTACCATAATTAACAAGAAATTTATCAAACATTCATGCTCACCAACCCTACTGAGACAGCACAAGTAGTAATGATAATTTTGAAATTCAACGATCCATACGGGAAGATACTTTTTTTACTGTATGCACATAACACATAACATCTTTTAACTTACCATTACAATATGTTTATCTTAAAAGGTGATGAAGATAACACGTAACTTCAGTATGACTATTAGGAGTCAACAGAGAAAAATTGCAGTATCTTTAATTACAAAGAAATCTGGTAACCTGTAAAATTCTTTGAAAAATACTATGACAGTATCATCATGTCCACAAGCACTGCACTTTACAAAAAAATATTGAATTGTTCTACTAATGCAACAACTATACTTACCTTGATGAGTGGTACTGAAATTTTCTTTCTTTACAGCTCAATATACATAACATTTAATACATATATCACAAACAGCAGACAGTTGTAGGATTAAAAACAACGATTAGAATAAAAAAATAAGAAAATTCAGCATAATATGAGGCATATTCTTAAAAATATGGTTATCATAAAATCAATCGAGAGATAATATCAGGTGAATGAAACACAACGCAATCAATATTCAAAGATCATATGAAGAAAGAGAATAGTGGCTGTAGTCTTTAAATGTGGGAGAGAGTTCTTTCCTCACATCACATTGTAACTGGTAGTATTACAGTGCAAGGTCAAACTACTGCCAGTTTCTTGGTGATGGGAAGGGACAATGCCCTCCTACACTTTAAGACTATGGCTGCATAAAAAAAGTCCATGAAAAAAATCAAGATGGATAATACTTAAGCATACTCTGATAACTTCACACCATGATGAAAATGGCATTAAGAATAAGATGAAGATTAAAACTTAATGAATAAGTTCTGAATATAATGTAAAACAGATTGATAGGCAATCAGCAGTCATAAGTTCTGCATTGTAATAATAAAGAAAAAATTGGTGAAACATCTGATATCTCCTTCCATTTCACACAATTCCTTAGGTAACTTTCATATCAAAGAATAGTAGTCAAATGAGTTTCAACATATTTCAAATGCTTTTTCTGGGGTTATCTATGGGAGTATTTGCAACTTTACCCCTTTTCTTTTTTTATAGTGACTGACATGGTAATGGCAAAAATACCCTAATAATGGCCATCTCTGGTAAAAGAAAAATTGGATAAGAAAAATAAAAACAAACTCAGAGTTCCTTAGGTGTTTGCAGATCTCACTCTTAAAGGAAAAACAAAATAGGGAAGAGAGTTCTACAGCTTTACTTTTCAAGGGAAGGAGATATCATTACAGTCAATCCTCATGTTTCCAAACACAAACTATGAGAAGCAATAAACCGATGCACATTATGTGTCCATCAATTGGTTGTAAGGACACATGCAAACAATTCACAAGAGCAGTGGCCAAAATAATATCTATAGCATAAGGAGACAACAGCAACATCACAGCAGACAGAGAGGGACATTTGGAGAGAGGTGATATCTGGTCTATTAATGTGACATAAGGCTTTTGATTCCACTCTGGGTAAGAGAGAGGTGGGGAAAGAAACACTCCATATATGTGATAATTATTCCATGCAGAAATGAATAAGACCTCTATAGAAATAAAATAGCTGCTGACATAAGAAATATTTACAGCACCTCTACAGCATCCCCACGTAATGTTTATGTGGTGTTTCCAGGATACTTTTGGGAAAAAGATTTTATACTGTTTATGTGGTGTTCTCAGGACAGAGTGGAGGATATAGTTATGTCCAACATGTTTATGATAGTGCAAGGATGAACTGTAGCATTCTGAAACAAAAAGAAAAAAGGGGGTGAACTTAGCACTACTTGTCACTACAAGTCTTTGCTTCCCTAATTTGAGATAAGAGAGATGTGTGTATTATGAAAAAGAGAATGAGTAATACAGAGAAGAGGGAAGGAAATTTATGCTGAAATATGTAGAGTGGGATCATCAGCATAAAAATGATCACAAGTAGATCCCGAAGAGAGATCATTCAAGGAAAGACAAGAGAAAATGACAGGACAGAATTCTATCAAGGGACACTGGCATTGACAGAATATAAAGGGGAAGTTGCTCCATAAAAGATTACTGCAATTGGCCTGCTAAAAAGGAAGCAATCCACTTAGAGGAAGATGCAGGGAAGCCAAAGGAAGGAAGTCTAGAAACAAATGACTTATGCCACACCCTGTCAAATGCTTTGGAGACGTCGAGGACTCTGACAAAAGTTTCACCAAAATCCTTGAGAGAGGAGGAACAGAGGTGAGTCAAACAGGAGAGGTTACCAGTAGGCGTAGTACTGCGATATCCACACCGGTCATCTGAGACAAGGGCATGGGATGGTAAGCGTTTGAGAAAGTAAGAATTCAGGAAAGCTTCCAGGACAGTTGGAGGGTTAGAGAGGTGGTCGTCTTTCTTAGGTACGAGCTGGACCAAGGCGTACTGCCAAGTAGAAGGGAAAGTCTGGGTTTTAAGACAAATTTCGTAATAGGATAAGCAGGCAAGGATTGGTGCCAGCCCAGAGGCACACTTCCCTTAGAACACGAGGAGGTATGTCATCTGAGCCATACACCTTGTCCTCCTGCACACTTTCTGGGAGACCCTGCGTCAGGAGAACATACGAGATGGCATAGGTTGCGAGGGAGGAGATGTGGGCGGACCAGTAGAATCTGAATCATCCAAAGTTAAGTTTGAGGAAAACAAGGCACCAAAAAAAGGCGACTTTATTATGTGAGAATTAACAATATATTGATCAGATCAGAAAAGATGAGGAAACGTTGAATCACACAAACTCTTGGAGATGCTTCTGGTTAAGGGCTAAAAAGATTTATCAGAAGTCGAATCAGCACAGTTTCTTATTATGAAAGTGCGCTTGGCTTTTGGAAGAACGGCTTTGCAATGATTCCGAGCAGATATGAATGCTGAGTGACTTTCTGGCGAAGGGAAGAGGCTCGTGGTCCGGCACGCACCGTCCCTGACGTGACAGCCACCAGAGCAGGAGCAAACAAACCACGACCGAGGAGAAAAAAAGGTTTATAAGATGGGCTGTGGGTCTCCATCCCAGCCAAGATAACCTCTGCTATGTGTCCAGAACAACATGAGGCATCCCGACCAGAGAAGCAGGACCTGCCCATCTCAGGGAAAGTCAATAAAGAGGTCGCGCGGGTATGACCACTGCTGACCTCTCCCACTGCGCCGAAGTTGGCGTTTCGAGGGGAGGACAGAGGATGGGCGTGGCCAGTTACAAGCAGAGAAACAAGGTTGTGGTCGGAGGAGCCTAAGGGTCCAGAAATGGGGTGAGTTTCGTAGGAGGGTTCATAGGTAAACATGAGGTCAAGTGTGTTAGAAGAGTTGTGGTGACGCACTTAGGCAGGGTGTTTCACCACTAATGGTTCCAGATCGTTAACGAGAGACAGGGAGAAAGCCTCGGCTCCAGCAGGATCGTCCAGGATAAATCCTCAACAATCCTTGTGGAGTGTGACACTGAAATCGCAACACAGAGGATCTCAGCGCCTGCATGAGAAGATAGCAAAACTTCGTGAAGGAAGATAGATAAGAAGATCACCGCAGGCGAGGACTGGGTGAACTGACCTTACGGAGGGCGTGTGGCAACTGCCCCACATCAGGCATGGCATCCAGCTGTAGCCTAGCATGTCGCTCTTGCCGCGCACTGTTGTCCACCCCACCACCACCACCACCATCATCCACCCGCCAAT
>JAUUDZ010073082.1:0-10004 GCA_032361705.1 Panulirus versicolor
AACCGACTGTTTTAATCTAATCTTTAATCATTCATGTTGTTCTACGATGTTCTCAACGTATGTGACGGATCGTAGTACCTTATTTTGTATCCACTGTAACTTCAGCATGCGCTATTTGGAGGCGAAGAATGTGGTATAGGTGAATAAGCTTGGAGGTATTAACGTAACCTTGACTAGATATAATTTTGTTTCTCTGGAAGGTGCCAGAATCTGTACAGACTGGTCAGGGTCGCTTTACCTTGTATGGATCTCTTTTTGATATGATTTATTATCACACAACATGATGTGAGTGTGTGACCCAAGAGTCTTCACCTCTTGTACGCTGTCATGTTACCGTCTGTGGTTATGTCGTTGGGTTTTATTCTTCCTGGCTCTACTATAGTGAATCTACTTGTTTGTTTTCAATCTTTCAGTCCTTTTCGAATCTGTTTAATCTGGCTGCTTCTGAATGTACTAAACGAGTATGTTCAGGGAGTGAGTCGTGCGAGTCTACTGTTTGAGTGATGTGTCCAGTCTCATGGCACCACCTGGCGGGGGAATGTCAGCATGTTAGCTGTATCTTAGATAGTGTTAGTGATAGGACACTGTCCGGGGTACCCTGCGTAATGGAGGGAATTTGGGTGACGTTGCAGAGCTGATGTTTTCTGCGGTGCGTTGGTCTAGAAAATTACAATTACACAGCAGTCTTTCTGTGATCTCAGGCATGCCTAATTGTTGTGATTTATGTGGTACGTCGATTTTCAACACTTTGTCAAAGGCTTTGCTTATGTCTCTTTGTATAACAGTAGATTTATTCCTTGTCCTCTGGAGATACTAATCCTTTTTTTTCTGCCGTGGTTGTCATTGCTGAGTTGGTCCTTTTGTCCTCCAAAAGCCGCACTGATTAGGGCTATAGAGGTTATTGTCTTCAAGGTGTCCTCTCAACCATAGGTTCATAATCATTCTTTCAAAAAGCTTCCCTGGGACTTCTAAGAGGGGTACGCGGCGCTAGGTCTGTGAGTCTGTTTATGGCATTCCTGGTTTTGGTATCATTGTGACTCTGGCTTCGCTGAGCCTTTGGGGGAAGTGTCCAGTGTTTGGCATAGTGCTGTGGATGTCGAGAAAGTACTGAAGTCCTTTTGGAGGTAACATGTTGATTTGCCTCTCATCTACTTTACTTTTACCCGGGGACTGACTTCTTGATTTGTTGGGTGGCTGCACAAAGTTCCGGCAAGTCAAATGCCATTGAGAGGTAGTTGCAGAGGACAGTCGTGCTGAGTCTATGGTGTGGTGTGGCATGATTCTTTCTATGTAACACGTCAGCCAGTCAGTTATTTCTTTTCCATTATCTTGGTTATAGTTTCTGTTTCCTTCAGGCGTGATCTTGAACACGGTTTTCCTTGAATTTGGTTACCGTACCTTCCTCATCCTCAACTTTTGTTATTGTTGACATTCAGATGTTTGATGTTAACTCTGGGATTCCCTTTTAAGCGTCTGACTCCTTGCCAGAATGCCTTTGGGTCACTATATTTCTGCGTTAGGGAGTTGATCGTATTTTCCTCAGCGCAGGTTGTGTTGTTCTCTTGCGTTTTCCATTAAGGTCTGTTGCAGGTCTTGATAGTGTTGGTATAGATCATATGTCCAGCCGTTGGAGTTGGCGTAGGCTAGGATACTGATGAAACGGTGTTCAGTTTCCCTTATTTCTAGAGTGGGCGGAAGGTATGATATAATGTCTTGTATCTGTTGAAGGGAATAACAGCTGGTAGCCCTTTTTCTATGGTTTCATATCACCTATCTTGAGCCTTGCCTATTTCGTCAGTTACTTCCCTTGAAGGTCGGTACTGGTGAGATTATTGCTGTTTGCTTCAGTGACTTGTTTCCAGTCGGCGTTCAGGGTAGCCAGCCACTGTGTGTGTACTGGGAATGAGGATAAGAAGGGGTGATCGCTGCTCGTAAGGTCACCTCGTCTGATGTGGATATTGTGGTAAGTTTTGCCACGTCCAAGTATGATGTACAACGTGGTCAGGGCTGATTGGTCTCAGTAGGTTAGGAAGTTTGGCTCCACATGTTGAGCGCCAAAATATTTTATTAGTTTTGACATATTTCTGCCTGTGGTATTTGTGGTAGGATGTGCATGATGAGCGTTCTGCTCACCGATGACAGAGACTGGTTCTGGTATCCTGAAGAGCTTGTAGTAATTTGGGAAAACTAGACATTCTCTCCTTGATGGGAATATACGTAGGCTGTAGCAACATTACCTTGGCCCACTGTTGTCATTAATCTTTACTCATTAGGTGTAAGAATACTGAAAGTCATCATGGATTTTGTGCTATAGGCCTTTCCTGATGATGGCTTATGTGGCCACACCCACGTGTAACTGGTGTTGGTGGTTCAGTTGAACTGAACTGGTGTGCGGGTAGACACCATGGTTGTTTATCAAAACAACTGCTAGTTTTTCCATCATGTATGCCTTTTTTTTTTTTTAAGTCATATCGTCTGTTCAGCCAGTGTTGGACGTAATGCTGAAATGTTTTTATTACTGAGGTATATGTGAATATTATTTCTACTTGTCTTTCTTTTTATTTCGATTTTTCACTGATTTGTGGGTAAGTACTTAGCTGTGTAGAATATTCCTGGTCTGGTGTGGTAGGGTTGAGAGTTTGTGTATGGTCTTCTGAGGTTGAGATCTTGGGGTTGCTTCTTGAGACGGGCGGGTTTGAGATAGGCTGGTCGTGTTTCCACTTTCGTGGGTGAGTTGGATGAGCGGAGTTGACTGTGGGAAGCTAAGGGCACAGAGGTCAGAGTCGTTAGGTCGGTGTCCTGTGTCTTTGGGATTTGGTCATGTAACTCAAAGGTGCGTGCTAATGTGGGTAGAGCTCCGTCAGGCTAATGATTGGTGATATTTGCGACAGGCTTTTGGGATTTTAATAGTTGATCTAGTTTGCGTTGATAGGAATAATTTTTTCTTTTCTTTTTCTCAACTAAAGGACGTATTATTAAGTTAGTGGTTCTCGTGAGAGTTCTAGGAGTATATTTTCGTGCCTGGGGAGTTCTGTGACCTGTGTGTGATGGAGAGGTTTAGCCGTGTGTTGTTTCGGTTCAGTTGTTCGTGCTACGCTTTTATTGTCTTTCCCAGGGATCACATTTCATTGCTGTGGCTGAGGTGATCGTTTTGCAGTGTAGGCAGTTGTGCTAGTTTGTTTGCATTCTCTTCATTTTTTTTTTCTGGGTATAGCGAGCAGATCTCGTGATCATAAGGTTTGTCGCATTCCTTCATGGTGTGGGCATCAGTTGCATTACACATATTGCAAATGAGCATTGGAATAATTTGTTGAGGTACAGTTTGTTGACCAGGGATGTGTGGACAGCACAGTTTGAGTGCTTGAAGATTGTCGTCACCCCTTACTCTTCACTCATCCACGGAGGGCAAGTTTATTGTCTCTTAAACTCTCATTTCAACACAGGTTTTTTGGTTTTATCATCTTTGTTACGCTCCTATCGGCCGTCTGTTATCAGTTATTTATGCTCCCTAAGTACAGTGACCACATTTGAGAAACATATTGCAATTCTGGACTAATTTACACAGTGAATACCTTCTTGAAAAATTTCCCCTCCATATATATGATGCCAGCTTGCCTCCTTCACGATTTTCCTAAGGTGGAACTCTGGTGACAGATATGGTATAATGGCGACTCCCAAGACACAGATTCTTGCCGTTTAATTTCTGGTAGGTTATGCTCGTATCGAGGCTTTCATCCAGTACGTCCTATCCTCATAACTTAACCTTCACTCTGGTTCAGTTTCATCAACCATGTATCAGACTAACATTAGGGCTTGTTACAGTCCCTCTTCTCGACGCAGTCATCACAATCCTTTATTTCTCTCATGACCTCAGCATTATCCACAGACACATTTAGGTATGAGACCAGTTTTATTTCTAAAGTTGATGGCCCAGCCCTTGTGACTCAAAGACCTCATGCCTACCTCCCTCTACTATGGTGGGACACTAGACGTAATAAGTAGCTTGTCTTTAATTAAAATAATTATCAATTATTTCATTGACAAGAAATCATACAGTCAAAGACAAGGTAATGGGATATTGATACAAAATATCAGTCATGAAAAGGCAGTCGTGGCATAATCAGCAAACCCCATATTCAAGTGAAGGTAAACACACGCCAGCTGTTGCCAGACTTATCTACCATTATCATAACATTATTATACGAGAACATTATGGTATAGTGTAATTCAAGTGAGATGTTTGAGGCTGTTTCTTTTCAACAAACACACAAATGTGTGGGGCTTGTGATGCCAAACTGATCCTTTCCCCTTTATGTTGATTTGCAGAAGTGTAGAAAATTCAGACACAGTCAGGTATGTGCTGCTGAAAGGGAGAAACGTTTGTAGAGAAAGGTTTCCATCTTTAAAGATACGAGAGCTGACCTGGGCTTAAGATTATTTCGCGGAACATTCCTTGAAGAGTTACTTTGCGCCATCTTTTTTTCCAGCTCCAATAACTCGTTCTAATCTTGGTGTGAGACCCGAATCAGGTCCAAGATAGAATGGATTTCTCGTCATTGACAAATTGTTCTCTCCACGGCCAGGGAGGTACAGGGTGGACACTTGCTCCAAAGCTTAGAGATGGTCGATAACCTCGGCCCCGAGACGAGCATCCATTTCCTCCTCTGCAACTTCACAAACCGTCTCGAACATTACCAAGTTACCAGAGTTGGCTCTCCTCCTCCTCCAGTCTTGAATCTTGGCCAGCGAAATGGAAATAGTCATCACCTCACTTCGAAGTTTTAGGTTCAGTCTACCAGTTGGTCGCAGATGTCAATCAGTTAGCCGAGTCGTGCCTCCCACAATGGTCCATTTAAAAACACGCCATGTTTTCCTTGCATTTACAGAGACATCCTTAGCTCGGCTCGGATTTCGAAGATACGAAGGACAACATTGTCTTCTGACAGCTAACGAACTTTAATGTGGAACACGAGAGCTTGATGTTTTGAACCCACGTCTTTGCACAGCTCTTTGGGAAAGACGAATTGATCTGAGTCACACTTTTAATGACCATTATCAACTTTGTGCCGCGACATGGGAATGGATTTCGAATAGTGAACCGATAAATCAGTCTATCACTGTAGATTCTACAGGCATCTGTTTCACCCAGGTCTGAAATCCAGATTCCGAGCCTTGCATCGCTAGCGAATCATCGGTACACACACGTCCCACGCATCCTCCCATGGTAAGCTCTCCTCGTGCGAACGTACCGAAGGAACACAAGCAACTGAGAGCGGGACCCCGTCCGTGGACTCACGTGACTGAAGTGAGGAACAAAAAGGGGAAAGGAGGAAGCAATGACCTCCTCACCTGCTCCTGGACATCCAGGGTCATACCCGACATGCGACGCTGTCATGGCTGTTACACAAGGGTACCTCATGAAAGCTTTCTTTCAGTTGTCCGCCCTGAGGACGAGGTCTGCCATCCTCAGAGCACACGGACTTACCGTTGACAAGTACATGTACGAACATTATTGAGCGAGTTACTCAAATGTCTCGTCATCCCTTCCAC
The DNA here is from genome assembly GCA_032361705.1 of Panulirus versicolor. NCBI lineage: Eukaryota > Metazoa > Arthropoda > Malacostraca > Decapoda > Palinuridae > Panulirus > Panulirus versicolor. Next base: position 5,551 of record JAUUDZ010073082.1, read on the forward strand.
CATTACCAGGAGGGGCGGAACGACGACTAATTGTAGTGATTCAAGATGAGTACTTGGAGTGATTCAAGATGAGTACTTGGAGTGATTCAAGATGAGTACTTGGAGTGATTCAAGATCCTCAAGATAGAATCTCCAGATGTCAGGAGGAAATTCCAAAGAGGTCAGAAAGAATCTGAAGACAAGGTATTTTCTAGGGTTACCCAAACGTCATAATGACATATCTTGAATACAGTTAAGGTTAATGTAATTCGAAGTAGATTATTCTGCTCATTAATCACAGATGGTGAGGTGTGACGGTACGTGATTTCCTCTCTTTTGCCATTTCAAGGGACACCACAGTAGGAATGAGGTTTCAAGTGCATGCTTGCTCTGTCGTTTAAATGCTCCGCTGGAATCTAATTTCAGACGGTTTAGACCCGTTCCATGATGCCTTAAAGCTGGGATGTTTATCCTTGTGCTTCGAAAGATTCATCTCTAAATTAATTCTTAGCTTCGATGGCCTTAGTGAATAATTTCCCAGCGCTCCGTGGCGCAGCATATTATGCTTTCTGAACCCGAGGTTGATATATATTTCATAGAATGTTTGTTCTTGGTAAACCTAGGGAGGAAAACCTGGAATTCAGTACGCAAAAATATAATTTCCTTGTAAAATGCATAAAAATTCAAAGACGTTTTACTAAACAAGTCACTGGAAGTCACTCACATGGATCAAAAACAATATTTCAGTCGAATTCATAGTTACCATGAAAGATATTTCTCATGCTGAGGTTTTGACGCAAATCTATTTCCTCGAGAAACAGCCCAAAGAACTTTTTTGGTTCAAAATCGAGATATAATGAAACGCATCCGTACCTGATATGATGATGACAAATATGATGCTTTTCCCTTGGCCGTTAGATACGCAATAAATACGAAGCAAATGATGTCACGAGCCCAGCCGCCTTGGACTACAGTTGGGTCTCGACCCTCAACACTTTAACCCAGGCCTGTGTTCTGAGATAATGGTTTCGGTTAACATACTAGACGCCGCTACCTCTAGAAAAAAGTCGAGAGTAACATCTATAAATACCAAACACAAATTTATCCTTATCTCAGTAAATAACTAGGTCAGGATAACTGATATATTGGAAACAATTAACAAAACAATATATTGCACACAATAACAAAACTACAGCGAAAAATAAAATATTCTAATAAAACCTAGAATTTACATCTATTCATAATTACTGCTCTCTCTTTCCTTCTATAAATAATGCCTATACCCTTATCCTTCGATATATCAATCAATCAAGGACAGATGACAATGATTAGGGCCAATACCACCTGATTATATAGCGAAACCATTGCGCACGACTAGTCAGCTAACCAGGAGCTAAGAGAGAGAGAGCGGAGCGAAACTGCTTTCAGCAATTTAGCTACAGCTCTCAAAATGATTATATTAACATAAACACTTCCGTATATAGAACAGTAATAACTATAATTTTTACAATAATTTGATAATAATTTGTATATTAAAAATAATGTTAATTAGTTACTAAAAGAATAGGAGATTTACATGCGGAACAATGCATCAGCTGTAACATTATGTTTCCTTCTTACGTGGTGGATAACTAAATCATAATCTTGTAAAATAAGTCTCCAGCGGATTAACCGTTGATTAGCATTCTTCATATTGTCCAAAAACACTAGAGGATTATGATCAGTAAAAAACTAAAATAGGTTCTCCTAACCCTCTTAAATATACACGAAGATTCTGTAAACTTGAAATCAAAGATAAGTTTCCTTCTGAATAGTACTAGTTTCCCCATAGAACCTTAATGGATTTTCATCATCTGGTGCACATAAAGTTGGAGCACTCATTAACATTTGTTTTTATCGTAGGTAAAACATCAGGACAATAGCATCCCACACATATTTTAACTTAGACGACAACCTTATTAATGGTAATGCAAGAGTGGAATTCATTTTCACAAAACCTTCTGTAACAACCGCTCGTTCCAAGGAATCTCAACAACTCTTTTTTCTGTGGAAGGAACGGGATATGCCACACTATACTCTCAACTTTTGCACTAAAGTGTCGTACTTCTTCTTGTCTCACGATGTAACCTAAGTACACTACATGAGCCTTCACAAAATCACTATTACTTAAGTTGCCTAGTTTAACGTTTCAAACAGATTCCTAATCAAGGAGACGTGTTCATCCCACCCTCTAGAATACAGCACAATATCAACAATACATTCAGAACAGTTCTCAACACCACGCAACACTTCACGTACTTACCTCTGTAAAAGAAAAACTTCCACTGTTCTTCATACCAGATGGTAACACTGAATATCGGTATAAACCATCCATGGTTACAAATGCTTAGATAGCTTTGGCTCTTTCATCCAAGCCTACCTGCCAATATCCTTTCAATAAATCGAACTTACAACCCTCGCATCTCCCACTTGGTCAATACAGTCATCGACTCTATTGGTTACACTGTTGACCTTCCTATATAGTCTGTACAAAATCTTTAAGAACCGTCAGGTTTAGGAACTAACACACATGGTGTGTTACCTAGCATCGGCAGTAACACACACCTTCTCTCCTGGCTGGAACTCTCGGGCTCTGGCATTCTGGTCGTACCAGATTTTCACCTCATACTGGGACTACTCCAGGTTCTCATTGGCCAGCTCACGAACTCTTAACAGTCCTCTCTTGAAAACCACACACATAACTCAGCAAATTTGGTGAGTCATCACTCCCTAACCGCTTTTCCTTATATTCAATGGCATCCTCACATCATGACCAAAAACAAGCTTAAATGGGTTAAACTCCTGCAAGGCGTCTTTCATATCAAACAGAGCTAACAGGACACCCTCATCCCAATCCATTCCATGCTCTTCACAATCCATTCTCAAAGTGATCTTTCATGTTTGATGAAACCGTTCTAAGCTACCTTGGTATGGACTTGAAAGACTCTGAAGTCCTTTTAAAACTTTTTTTTTAAAACATAGTGGAAATGAAATTGCTCCTTTGATGTGATTGAATTATTTCTGGCAATCCTACCCACGAAAGATATTTAATTAACTCTCTTACAATGTTTTTTAGTGTGGATACTCCTCAGCGGAATCGCTTCGGAAAAGCGCGTTGACAAATTATTATTATTTCCTCTTCGAGTTTCAGGCAAAGGTCCTACACAATCAATTGAGATTTTACTGAAAGGCTTGCCAAAAGCTAGAATAGGTTTTTGTGGGTGCTAGGTGAATAATCTGATTTGGTTTTCCTACTTTCTGACCGGTTGGACAGCTTTTACAAAATTCGCTAATATCCTACAAAATCCGCTAATATCCTTCTTAATACCTGGCCCATGAAAATGCGTCATTGGCCTACTTACAGTCTTCCTTATTACTAAATGTCCAGATAAACTAGGATCATAGGATAAAGCAATGATATTATTCCTATACATCCGAGGAACTACACTCTGCTTTTCCATCTCCTAATGATCTGACGTAAGTACGGTGCTTACAGAGCAGGTGGACGAGCTAGTGTTATAACAATTGTTAAATTTTCAAGTCAACTAACCGTAATTACGTCTGATAATCATATCAAGCAATATTTTAGGCTTATCCTAATTCATGCAGTTCCTCGATCTGTCTAACTATAAGTAAATCAATATGATAATAAAAAGTGGGCTAGGCTATTACAACAGCCTGACTGGTGCCAGCCAGGTTGCCCAACCCTCTGCCAGGAGACGTTACCGCGGCGGCCAGTCATTGTTCTCTGGTAACCAAAGTGACTCTAACCAAAGTAACTCGCTACTCCACGCACACCCTTCACTTGTTTGTGTCTACCAGTACCAGTTAAGCTTTGTGTCCACCCAGCTATCAGATCTGAGTGTACGGGGGATACACTGGTTGATTGTAGTGGGTTGTTGCTCTGTGATAGGTTGTTTCTCGTAGTACAATCTTTGGTTTTCTTGTTCTTTTAGTAAACGATGATGATGAGACGATCTTTAGGGATGTTATATGTAATGTGTTGATCAGCATGTTATCTTCTTTAGGATACGTTTGTCAATCGTAGGCAGGAGACATATTTTTTTCTACGAAAGTTTATGAACAGTTCCAAGGTTGTTGGTGTCTGTGTTTGCCTGGTCGAGTTTGGGGGAACGCGCTTGTCTTTCTGTCAATGATTCTGTTAGAAAAACCATTGTTGACAAAAATTTCCTTGATTGGTGATTTGTTGATGAAGTCCCATTATGAACGGTTTTTCTAGCACGGCGTAGGTAGACTTAAACACACACACACACACACACACACTTGGCCCCCTTCTCTTTTCCTTCTTTTGGAAAATTAAAAGAACCGGAGGGGAGGATTTCCAGCCCCCTGCTCCCTCCCCTATTAGTCGCCTATAAGACACGCAGGGAATACGTGGGAAGTATTCTTTCTCCCCTATCCCCAGGGATAATATA
>JAUUDZ010073093.1:0-20357 GCA_032361705.1 Panulirus versicolor
GAACAGAGGACTGGGCCTCAGAGGGAATATCCTCACCTGACCCCCTTCTCTGTTCCTTCTTTTGGAAAATTAAAAAAGAATTAAAAACTCACATCAGTAAAAATGGATATTCAGGATCTATAATTCAAAAAGATAAAATATACTACTGATGAACATTACCCCATCTGTAAAAACCAAGACTGGTGTCATGGGTAATAATCAGAGCACTTTATGTACTTAGTTGTTACCAGAAAAAAATTAGAAATAAATTACCTGGAATATCTTGGAATTGGCAAAGGCAAGAACCACAACACCCATGTCACTGAGTGTGATGCCTGATAGCACTGATGGGCCCATGCGGACCAGGGCCCTTTTTGCTCTGACAATTCTTGTGTCAGCTTCACTAACAGCAAAGGCCCTTGTAGTATGAGAGCAGAACTCCACTGAGATACCAATAGCCACAATGAGGTTCACAAGGGAGATGGCATTGAGGGAAATATTCCAAAGATACATTAGACCTCCCATATTGGTGATAATGAGTACCACCATGACCATGATAATCAGTGATGAAGAAAAATCTAATCCCATCATGAACAGCGTGATGAAAAATACAGACACCACAGAGATTCCTAACATTCGTACTGTGTCTTCCCAGATGGTCAAATACTGTTCGTAGAAAACATAAAACACACTGAAAAGAAAGAAAAAACAACTTTAGCATGAAAAAAATCATGAATAGCACACAGTGTATGCTCCTACCAAATTTAAATTTCCAAGAGTTTTCTAACAATATTCAAATACTGAGAGTATACATCACAATTAAGTTCCTACAAATTAGCTGACTCACCTGTATGGGAAAACTTCATATTTCATTTCTCCACTTGGTACCAATTTTCCATCTTTCTCCACTAGGTTTAATGTTCGAGTAATATTGTCTGCTATAGCCCGAGCTGCTCGCAAAGCCTCATAGAACTGTCGACTGTTACGCATGACTGTGTGGTAGGTCATAAATACACTTGCACCAGCCACAGGATTCCCAGATTCATCATAACGTATTTTCACACTCTGAAATGAAAAAAAAAATCACTGAAAAAGAGAAATCTCTTATTACATACAGTGTAAGACTGGAAATTATGAAAACATAGTCTTGCAGCATTTCCCCTTCATTGTGGTGTCATTTCCCTTTATGAGTATAAATAATAATTAGTTCCATGACTGCACTGTGGTAATTAGCTAAACATACACCCTGATAAGCAAATTTTTGCCAACAGCACTAGATACCAGCCAAAATCCAAGTTCTTAAGAGGGCAGCATAGCATACAATGCCTAACAGCAGTAATCCTATCATAATCTGCCTAAAATGATTTGTTTTGTAAGCAGCACCAACTATCCTCTTACAGAAGTGCAAGATCACTAGAGGAGATGCCTAAAACAGCAAGCACACTTCATTAGGGAAACAGTAAACCAGGATGCAGCATTTTCATCAAACAGCAAGTCACTTTTCTCAGACATCCTATCTACATCAATTTAGCTGTATACTGTGGATCCAGTATCTGCCTAAAATGAATTGTTTTGTATGCGGCACCAACTATCCTCTTACAGAAGTGCAAGATCACTAGAGGAGATGCCTAAAACACACTTCATTAGGGACACAGTAAACTAGGATGCAGCATTTTCATCAAACAGCAAGTCACTTTTCTCAGACATCCTATCTACATCAATTTAGCTGTATCCTGTGTATTCAGTATCCACATAAGCACTATTTTGCAAAGTACAGTACTCATAAAGAAGCCCTTCTTCCATTTGCAATATGAACCTATACTATATCTTGTCTATATCTCTGATGCCTGTTCCCAACTGGAACTCCCCAAGGAGATAGTGAACTCCAGTTTCCAAAGGGAATGGGCATCAAAGATACAGACAGATAGATAAAATTTTCATCCCCCTGCTCCCTCAGGTTAATTATTATCATCATTATCATAATCATCATCATCATCATTATCATCATTATTATAATTATCATTCTAATCATTCTCCTTAACAGACGTGATGGTTTAATAATAATTTGTCCTTGTATATCTACTATAACTTTGAGACTTTTACCTTTACCTTTCTAAACCAATCTCTTGCTTACATACTAACTAGTTTTCTATACATTAAGATCAGGCAGATCACATACTATCTCTTAACTGTCATACAAAATATGAAAATCTATATTTTCCAAACTATTTACTCAACACACTTTCATGAGATATTTCAACAGTACTACTAACCTGACCATAAGCAGCATGTCCAGCTTTGGGGCAGTACAAATCAGGGTTATCTTTCAGAAACATTGGAAGATACTGGTTAAATACTTCTGGGTCTGGTCGGAACGGGTTGCTAGCAAGAGGAGAGATGGGACAGGCTTTACAGCTGCTTGGCGCAGCACGACGCTTTCTCAATAACGTTCGAGATAGTTTATTATTCCTTCGATGCGAGGTGACTGCTGAAGGATCCTCATTGTAATCTGGCCATCCATCATCTAACTGTATTTCTCGAGAAGGAGCTTTAGTGGTGACAGTTTCAGTGGGAGAAATGACCACACCAGTGCTTTTCTGTTTGGAATTCAATTCTTCAGGATCATCATACTCAAAAGACGTATCTCCATAAGTATAAGAGTAATCATAATTGTCATAAAATTGCTTTGGCTTTGTCTTTTCTTTAGAAGGAACACTCTCAAAATCATAGTCGTAGTCTAAGTCCCCATAATTATAATCATAATTGTAGTCATCATTATAAACCACATCAAAGTCTGGTCCTCCATAAGTAAGGGGTTCTTCAGTTGTCCCAGCTTCATCTTGTGAGGCAGTATAGTCACAATCCTCACACTCCACATCATCCACTGGTTCCCTCCGGCAGAAGCTCCCATTATCATGGATCCGACAGCAGAACTTTCCTTCCAATGACCACTCAAAGTAATCATCAATCCATGCCGATGAAGGTACAGCAATAAATGTCCTAAAAAATCAGAGACAGAAATAGCATTATATGGTAAACATTAAAATATTCAAAAGAAATCCTTTACCATCAACACATGCTGTCTATTCACTTCCTATGGCACAAAATAAGGGTTTAGCTACTTACGGGAAAAAAGAGGAAACACATATTACCTGTTTGGAATTTGAGAAGCTAATTTCAGCTGAATCAGAAGTGCATCTTTGTTGCAGCCAAGATGAGAACATATCTTATTTTGCATTTCATAATTTGAGAAATTGTAGCCATGCTTCAAAACAAAATACACAGGAGCACCAACACAGCCAAACTTTTCCAGATACTGTTGGAAATAGAAAACAAAATCTAAATAGTAATATTCCATAAAAGGTTCTAAGAGCCTTACAATCAGCTTTTCTATGCTGAATCTAAAGCATAAAAATTTCAGAAAGAATATATTTCAAAATATCAAAAGTCTTACATGAACATAGGGTATTACTTAACATTATGAAGGTTTTGCAATTAATTTACACAATTGGAGTATATCTAAGGTGATGACTTCTGAATGACAGGTGGCTGAAATGACCCTAACTACCCTATGACTGATCAACCTCCAGCAAATCCTCCCCATATCGACTACAATTCATAGTATATAAAAAAAAACTGAGGTAAAACCCAATGCAAAACAACGTAACAAACTAAAAGTACTTCTATAAATGCCTACACTGTTTTCTCCTATTCCTGGTTCTTTCCTTTAGTCAGTGCACAGTGTGGTAACAACTGGTTGTAAGCTATCACTTTCAGATGCTATACAATCAGATACAGCTATCAAGCTATCTCTCAGGTACATGAATATATGTTTTTCCTATCTTTCCTCTCATACAACTTTTCCTGCTTTCTAATTCCCCTTTATCTCAGATTATATACAATGAGGTAATTCCTTCAGCTACTGCATATCTTTGTCTATGTGCAAGCAGCTGGCACTATTTTTACTTTCATTGTGGTAAAACCCACATGCAAATTTATGAAGCATCTAGAGCCAGGCAGATGATTAGTTACCTACCTCACTAGAAAAGATCCTGCACAAGTCACTTTGCTGTGAATGCAGGATATTGTATTCATGAAATATAAATGGAAATTAGTTAAAATTTAACTAAATTCAAGAGGATCAAAGGAAATATCCTGGTAATGCACTCACCTCAAAGTATTTCAGAACATAGGAGTCATCAGGCATAGACAGCTCTTCTTCAAGACCAATTTCAATGTGAGGAACCATTGCTACAGATGCACAGAGCCAAAATATGAATAAGACTATAACCACAGCGCGGACCCATGGGCGCATCAGGAAAGGTGCATATGTTGTCTCAAATACCTGCAACATACATACTGATAGCTTTAAGATTCACAGGAATGCAACAGAATATTAATATCCAATACATTTCAATAAAAAAGAGCAAAGGATTCAAGGCAAGACATGGAAATGAAAAACAAAAATGGAGAAGTTAACATGTATGCAATACCTGAGTGTAAAAGACATACATAATCATGCTTATTACTTGAAATGCTTAACAAATACAGGGAAGGCTTGGAAACTCAGTAACAAAGGAAAAACAAAGGAGGCTCTCCTGTACTTTCAATCATTTTCAATGGAAGCCAACAAAACACATTAATAAGTTAATAGATAAAATAAGTGTACTTTGTTCAGATAAACAGAGTGCTACCAAATTACTGGTAATAAACATCAAAGTAAGATTTCAACTTTTCAATTACATGTAACATGTTTTCATGTTTAAATAAACATTACAATACCTTGTGCAAGAAACGAGTGTCTGATTCTTTCTCCACTTTGCTACGTCGTATGCAGCAACAGACATCAAATCGATTGTCCTAAAAACATAAAAAAAGAGTATTGTAATGATATAACAAAGTAAATATTACAAAGCTGCAAATCACATTAAATAGTGTACTCAGAACAATCATTGGCTGCCGAGCAACTACAGACACTAAACACCTTCACAAGGAAACAAAAATCCTCCCAATACAGTCCCATGCACACTGAAATAATATGGCAAGTATTAAACAACTGAACCCCACCCCCACTCACCCAACTCGTCCCCTAGCAACTCACTTTGTGCAATACAAATGCTGAAGAAGACTAGCATAATGTACGGACAATGCCACTATATAAAGGCAAGGGGGGAAAAGTGAATGCTCAAATTACAGAAGTATAAGTCTGTTAAGTGTATAAAAGAGTGGTGATTGAGAGGGTGGTGGTACACACAGAACATCTGTTTAGGGAGAAGTAGCGCAGCTTCTGAAGAGGTAGACTAAGTGTTAACAAAGAGAAGAAACTGAGTGAGTAATATTTGTAGATAAAGAGAGAACTGTATGTGTCATTCATGGATCTAGAGGAAATGCATGACTGGGTTGAGAGAGGCCTTGTGAAGGTGCTATGAATATACAGGTTAATGAAAAGTTACTAACTGCAAAGAGTTTGTAAAATAGCAGTAAGGCATGTTCATGAATTGGAAGGGAAGAGGGTGATTAACTCCTAGTGAAGGTGGGTCCATGTGAAGAAAGTGAGATGCCACTGTGGTTGCTTAAGTTGGTAAAAACATCTAATATCAACTCAAAAAAATTCTTAGCAATTACCTCTTCTCTGGTAACATCCAAAGAGAAAACTGAAACAAACAGAGTCATCTGAAGAATAAAGTTGATCAGCAGACTCATTCCTGCATACATGGCAAATGCTCTCACAGCCGGCATGTCTGACAGGGCACCTGAAGATGGAAAAGGAAATGGATTTTGGATAAATCCTTTCACTACCCTCAAAGAATTCATTCTAAACAAAGAAGTTAAGCATTCCTTCTTTAAATTATTACATATCCTGTAAAATAAAATACATGACCCATGGCATTCGAAGAAATCTGTCACTATTACAGTTTGTGTGGAAATGGTTCATGAATATAGAGAGAATGAACAAAGAAAGTCTGACTAAAACAATCTATGCATCATAAGTGCAGGGAACAAGGGAGTAGGTAGAGAACTAAAATGAGATAGAAGGATGGACTGAAGGAGGCTTTGGAGTCCCAGGGGCTGAAAATTCAGAAGGGGAAGAGGCTTGCATTGGATAGAATAAATCAGACTGATGTTGTACATGAGGACAACATGCTGTTAATGGGCTAAACCAAGATACATAAAGCACTCAGGGAAATCCTGAAGTAGTTTGTGGGGCTTAGCAGTGGATTTCAGTATATTAACCATGACAGTTACAGAATGGACATAAGCAAATGAGACCACTATCTGTTTGTTCCTCATACTAACTAATTACAGTAAGAAAGACAAATAAGTAAATGAAAAATAATAAGATGTACTTAACATTCCTATGTATAATTTAAGAGGATCTGAATGTGCTGAAGATTTTATTAGTATACACATATTCAAAGCATTTTTAAATAATATTTGAAGAAAAAATGCCCATACAATCTTAAACTCCCTTCTTTTCACAACAGAGTTCCAAAGCTCATTCTTCATCAGAAGTGTCACTATTTCTCTTACCCCTGTCTTCTCACTCACCCTGAATTTTACTCCCTTAATATTCCTATACCATTCTACTTTCTTTCCCTTCAACTTTTTTTCATTTAGACCCAAAGCATCAAAATTTCCCATAAAAACTAGCACTATCTTCCTTCTATTCATCCTGTTTAACCTAAACACATTCAGAAGCTCCAGCCTGAGTCCTTAGCAATAACAAACAACAAATCCTCAACTGGCTCTTTCTGTTCCTGTTTCTAGAAAGAGAAACTAGGAGAAAAAAGTTTCCATCCTCCATTCACGCCTCTGGTAGTCACCTCATACAACAAGCTAGAGATGCATGGATAGCTCCTCCACTCCCACTGATATCAGAGCTAACTTTCAATATAATCTTCAACATAAGTGGAGATTAATGAATGTTAGGTATACTGGTGAGAAAAAAATGCTCTGTCATGAGGCTTCATTCTATATGGAACTCACTAGTAACTCAAGATAAAAGATAAAGTTACGTATTCAATGAAATAAATTACAAGGAACAGAAATCAATGTTAATATTCAAGAAACATTATCCTTGCTAAGAAATATAACAATATACTAACCCAAGAAAAAACAGCAAGACTGGGATATTGATGAAAGAAGCATTGATGGACCAACAGCCCCAACGGCTCGACCTATCAGCTGTGGTCGAGTGTCCTCTTCTGTGCGTTCAAGACCAGCATATGCTTCCACAAGAATAAAAATATTGTCAACTCCTACTGCCAGTACTAGGAATGGGATCACCTGGAATAGAAGAAGGATCTACTGCAGTATTCTGAAACATCAGCACAATCTAAAAAATCAATGTCAAAAATATATAGAAAATGCCTTAATATTGACAAGTTTTTGCTCTAAAAGAAGCATCATAAAAAAAAGATGTCTGAAGGAGCTTAATCACATAACAGTAAATCCATCGCCCAATAAATTAACATCCATCCCTAAATATTGACTGCAAGCCAGCCAATCATGGCCTCTGTTAAAGGTGAAATTAACATTACATGCTTTCCCCAAATGAGATCCTCTACTCCCATTTTTAATTTTTCAAAAGAAGGAAGAGAGAAGGGGGCCAAGTGAAGATATTCCCTCTAAGGCTCAGCCCTCTGTTCCTAATGCTACCTTGCTAATACAGGAAATGCGAATATGAAAAAAAATCAAAGGTGTTTACTGTGAATACATGTCCAATGTAAGATACTGTCATTAAGGCATGGGAACAAACTTTTGTCAATGGTTGTACCTTTGAATGACACATCTGAATCTTGAAACAAAAAGGTAAGGTACTTGCATAGACCAGTAGGATTTCTAAAGAGGATATATCATATCTACTAATGAACAAAAAGCCTTCTGAGATAAGGACCTGGGTTTTACCTATATAGTAAGAGATTCTATTCTATTCTACTTTAGTTAGACCAATTCTCATTTACATAGGATAAACCAAGCTCACAGCACCTCAAGGTCAGGACAAAGATATCTAAACTGATGGTTCTACACCCCAAATTTTGTAGGATTTCTGCCAAATGTAACCATTTACAATGCATACAAGTTCCTAGACCAGGTGGAGATACAACAAACATTTTATATCTTCACATCCATACAGCACAGACGGAACTACTGTAACATTAAACATACCCATTTTTGCCCTTCAAAAGTGACCTCTCTTTCCACACATTCCTTAATGGACCCAAAACCTTTGCCCCCCTACCCAATCAAAGCTCACTTCAGCTCCCACAGTTCCATTTACTGTCATTTCCACTACCAGGTTTCTAACACATTCTACTCCTTCCAAGTCCTCTCCATTCAAAGTCATACTTTAAATATCCTGTCTCTTTTCAATACTAAGCCTTTCTTTTATTCACAATTACTCTCAGCTTTCTCCTTTCACACATACTCCCAACTGGACTCACACATCACCTTGTGCAGTTTCTCACTAGAATCTTCCACCAGTGCTGTACCATCAGCAAACAACAACTGACTCGCATCTCATGCCCCCCACCATGCCCAACAGACTGCTCCTCTTTCCAAGACCCTTGCTTTCACTACCATCATTACCCCATCCATAAACAGATTAAACAGCCATGCTGACATCATAAATCTTAGCAGCAGACCCACCTTCACCAGGAACCACTCACCCTCCTCTCTACCTACTCACACATACACATTACTATTTTGATATAAACTACTGCTACCACCTTTCTTCCAAAATTATTTATATGTAGCACCTTCCACAAAGCATATCTATGAACCCTATTCTATAATTTCTCCAAATCCATAAATGGCATATACAAATCCTTTACTTTCTCTAAGTACTTCTCAAGCAGATTCTTTGAAGTAAACATGTGATCCACAAAATCATATGACACTCCTTAAACCATAATGTTCCCTAATTTCTGTTTAGTCTTGTAACTGAGATAACATGGGCAAAAACATTCCCTATTCAGCAATGAGAATCTAAACCAGTAAAATGCTTAGGAAAAAATAACACCTACATCTATTGATCTTTTGCAAGAATAAAACACCCATCCTTGATTTCACAAACTCTTCTTGCAATTAGCCAGTGTTCATGTCATAAACTCAGTATACGATGGATAACAATTTGCTTTTAGGGGCTGCAACAGGCTATCCAACAGAAGAAACTGGTCAAGAGCAGCATACCTTACTGGTTAGCTGGGCTTTTAATATCAAAATCAATCTGCTTTATTCAGCACAACTGCCTAAAAGGTCTGCAAGCACTGGCATGGGCAAGACATTACAGCTACATAAATAATGTCTTATACTAAAAGGGAGAAAATACATCGATGGTCAAAATGTTAAATCGATTTACCTCAATGATCAACATGGTGCAGGGTACACCAACGTAACCATAAAAACCAACAGCTGCAAACACTGACACCAGGACAATGAGAACACCACCAAGGCCAAGAGTCACTTTGGTGGAAATCTGAAACAAAATGCATTCTTAGAGTTGAAATAACAAAAAAAAATTCCTACACAATGTTAACTAGGGATCATATTTCAGAAGGTATACCTATATCAATCATATCTATGCTTTTGTATGAAAGTGACACAGATCTACTAATGACAGTTTATCATAATGCAATCAATGCTAACTTACCAGAAGGCGAGTGATTTGGTTGCTGTGTCCTAGTGCCAATGCAATATAAAGGAACATGATAATGTAAGAGATGATCACAGTAGGAACATCAGATTTACTCATTCGTACCAATTCATCTTCAATTGATCGCTCAGAGCGGAAAGCTATGTCCATCATAGGGTGAGAGTATTTGAGCATAAAGTTGTTAAACCTGTAAGGAAATACAAGATTACATAATTTATTGAACTCGATAAACATACAGAAAGATATCTCAAAAATAAGAAACTGCATATCACATCCACAGATCACTTTGTTTAATACTTACACTTTTTCCCAAGCCAAAGCAGGTTTGAGTAATGATTTGTTGAAGAAATTATTAATTGGTAGAGTGATGACAAGAGTATCAGCTTTCAAATAGTCTGGATCATCAGAGAGGGTCTGGTTGGATTCCAAAAAGCCGCCAAGAGCCACATGTGGAAGAACAGGACCCCCATATGATCCCATACAATGCTCCTGGTATGCATTCCTGTGTGAAGATTAAATAGCTATAAGTTCCAGAAGCACTCACTTCTAAACAAGCAGGTAAAGGTAAAGACACTTGCATTATTGACTACTGAAATTCCTGTTCTGCTAAAAACCAAACCACTATTAATAGCTACAAAGATTATTTCACTTTTCATACTTATCAGCCTTTCCCCCTTTACTGGGTAAGATCAGCAACAAACAAACAATGGCCTTACTTGCACCAATCAGAGCCCAATATTCACAGCAAAGCCCTACAAACCACCCAACATAACAGCAACTCTTAAAATGTAATTTACCATTTACATTTGACTAAGTAAACAATACAACTTGTCAGCAATAGTTACAATTCCCTTGTCATTACATTAATTCATGTAAATGTACTAAACACTGCACTCAAAAAGAGTGACAGCTTGTTAAGAATAGTTACATTAGTAGTTTGCATTAACAAAATATATCTAAATTCAATTGGCCTGGATTTATAATAGTTTGCAATATACTTATTTCACAACCTTACAATTTCGTTATTTTCACACTGAAATAATACATGACATTCATCAACTACAACATTAGCATCACATTTATTACAAATATGATCTTCCGTACTTTCATCTTAATATCTACCCACAATTACTGGTAATTTATTGTTACAATCATCTGAGGACAGGGATAAGTGGAGACTCTTTTGCTGTGGCCACCCCTTGATGGGAGTTCCCAAAGGGAATGGGCATAAGAGATATAGATAGATAGGGAGACTTGCTCTTAGTTTCATCACTAAAATGCAATTACGCTGTGAAAATTTTACAAGATATTTCTCCATACCATATACATGTTCATGTATTTCATATCTATTAATCTATCTACTATACTTTGTCGCTGTCTCCCACGTTAGCAAGGTAGCACAAGGAAACAGACGAAAGAATGGCCCATCCCACCCACATACACATGTATATACATAAGTGCCCACACATGCACATATACATACCTATTCATTTCAATGTATACATATATATACATAAACAGACATATACATATAAAAACATGTACATATTCATATTTGCTGCCTTCATCCATTCCCGTTGCCACCCCACCACATATGAAATGGCACCCCCCTCTCCCTGCACGTGTGAGGTAGCGCTAGGAAAAGACAACAAAGGCCCTAGCTGTCATGTGTAATGCATCGAAATAAATAAATAGATATAAATAAATAAATTAGATAAATAAAATATAAAATACATTCTATAATCATTGCAAAATGACTTAGTTTACAAGTTGTAATTCCAAGTAGTAATCTACTAATCTTTTAACATTGATTCCATTACCATGCTGAACCAAGTTGGATTGGTAACATTTTCCCACAGGCACACCCAAGACATACCACAGTCATAACATGTACTCTTAATACAAGCTATTCATGGTGAGTGGCTTAACTGTGGACTCCTGTTAGCTGTATCTTGTGGGATAATTTGTTTGGAAGTTAACTCATAAACCTACCTTTGTGAGGACTGCAACTGGTACAGGTTGTCCAGCAGTACCCTAACCTAATAAAGTGGTCAGCACATCATACTACAAATAACTATTTTAGTTAATTTCTATTTTTAAATTTTCTTTTATCTTAAATTAATAAACTTTTCTAAAGAAGAAACATCGTATGCTGGTTCCAGAAAAAAAAAAGCAAGGAAAGAGTAAGAAAATAAACCAGTCATTACTGAAAAAAGGTAAAATAGCTATGCACAATTTCTTACAAATCTAAAAGTGAAAAAAAAGAAACTGAAAAATATTCCAAATAATCTAAGAAACTTACCCAATGCATGACTTTGCATGATGGACATCAGACTTATTAAATACAGTTTCATCATTCTGCCAGAAATTGAGTATGGACTGAATATTGCAGTTCATGTTGTCAGGGGCCATGGGTTTATTGCAGATATCTGACAGATACACATTTTCCTCACCAATCTCTGCTGTCAACTGCAAAAGAAAGTAAAAAAGAATGTAGATGGCTTTATATAAGGCAAGAAAATCAAAGGCACAAGTTATTATTACTAAGGGAAACTAAATATTTTCACTTAACTCTGCTTCCTTCTAGATGGGGTAAATAATATGCATACAACTTCAAAGTCCATTCCAAATCCTCTGCTACATCTAATGTAATTAGGAACAAAATCTCCACACTAAAAGAAAAGAAAGTGCCTACCTACAAAGAGAAAGAGCCTACAGTAAGATATTGCCAAGAATCAGGGATCATGTGATATGCCATATACTACTTGATTGACAATATCATTACTCTCTGCTGCCATAAACAATCCACTGCTGCAATCTTGAGTTCATCTGGAGATGTTCTTAGCCATATTCACTCCCTATACATATTTAACACTTTAAGAGACCTGGTGTGGTCCCCCAAGACCTAAATCCAAGGTGAACTGGATGGCTGCCAGTGTCACTAACTCACCTATGAATGTTAACAATCTAATCGAATTTCTGATGAAGAGTACTTTTTAAAATCAATTTACACGTGATCATTCTACAATATCATATACAATAAACAATGAATGCTAAGGGAGGGAAAATGACACTATATTCAGCATACTTAGAAAAGGACAATGGACACTGCATGATGAGTTTTGGCCAGCCTTCAAACCACTGCATACACACAGTTCACTAAGAGAACAGGAGACACTGCCCATATCACATGAACCATCCCAAAAAATAAAAGATGACAAATTTCTTATGAATTTCTGAAAGCCTGGATGATGTATTCATTACCAATTCATCTCCATAAACCCTGTGAGTAATGAGAGCTTCATCATTGGTTCATCAGTGTTAATTTTGTTGGGTACAGTATTAGTCTTTCTCCTATTTCTTGCTGGTATCTTGTATATCTCTGTTTTATACTTTTATGGGGTGTTTCTGAATGAAATGACACCTCTGCGAAGTTATGTTTTTGTTTGTGGATGAGGAGTGAAATCTTGTTAGAGAACCCCCATTCTCTAAGAGCCAATCATTTCCTGGTGCTGACCATAGCACAGCCCTAGAGCTGTAGAAGCTCCTTTAAAGTGGTCCTAGATTTATATAAGTATTCTATACAATGCCTCTCTGATGTACTGCACTGAATTCTTGTAGTTTAAATCACCATATCTTCCTTATTGTTAAGTTCCAGTTGTACCACATTTTCTGCAGTTCTTTCAATTTTTTCCAACATATAAATTATCACAAACCTTTCCCTTCTGTTTCCTAATCTACTCTAAACAGTTCAAGGTCTTTCAACCTGTCATGACAGTTCATGTCTTCCATTCCCTATATTTTGTTTGTGAGGTGTTTCTGAATTCTTTCCAATTTATCAGTTTCAACATGTTTTCACCCTACAACACTGAAGTATTCAGTTTTGCTTCATGAACAAAGAGTCAACATTTTCATCACCATATTTCCATCTCTTGCTGTGAAAGCTTGCATTATCAGACTAAAATCTCCACAAAAAACATCCAAAGATTTCTGTTTACAATAAGGCTTCATGCATCATGATTTACTTGCCAAACTAATCCTATTACTCACCTATGGTGGGAATATCACATGTTTGGCAGCATGGTACAGTCTTAGAAGTCAGATAACATGATTTGCCTCCTCAATTACCATGTGGTGTTGAGAGTGGAGGATGCAATCTATGCTTGCTGTCTTTGTGTTTAGAGATCTTTTGCTATTTCCATTTAGAGTGTTATTTTTTCCTCTACTAATAACAAACCATGAGTATTATAATGTTCGCCCGGGAAGAAAAGACTGATTTTCTTGCTTAAAAGCAAGGAAACGTATCTACAAGCACAATTTCAAGACAAACTGGCAGGGCACAGATGACCATCTGGATACTTATTTCTCCTAACGTCGTCCATCCCCATTAGCTAGGTCTAGTAGATGAGAAAGGGTTTCTCAACAACTCATGCTTCATCAGGTTTTCAGTTGTCCTTCTGGTCTCCCTAAGTCAACAAGACACAGCTTTTTAGGAGAAATAATTGTAACAGATTCTCTACTGTTACTGGAAAAAAGAGAATTTTCCATAATATTTTTTGCTATGTACTTAAGGCAACTTTAAAATCAGCAATTTGTAATTTGTCTACTTAACAGTTCTTCTAATGCAGTGCTAGAATAGTAGGCAGGGTACTGCATCAACTCCTTAGTCCCTTTCCTGCAAAGATTTCTGTAATGTTTTTGTATTTATCTAAACAAAGCTGGACTATGTCTAAGTTTCATTTGTAAGTTGTTGCAATCCTGGGCACCCATACTTCTCTCAGGACTTTAGGAACATCCATAAACACAATCAAGCATGATTCAAGTGTTTCTGATAAGCAATTTACACAACAATGGTTACTCTAACATAATCAAAAAGGGCAACTACCACATGTCCTATGTTCCCCTGCATTCAGAAATTTCAAATGCCATTGAAGGAGTTCCCTCCTCTGTCTGCCTGAAAATCCAATTTCTTTCACTAATCTTTCACTAATCTTTCACTAAACCACTCACAGTGTCAAAGAACTCTATAAGATTCATCATAAGTGTAGAACGACTGGAAGAGCACATTACCAAACAGGCCAATGTCAATAAAGTTTGTTCATATCTAAAAAAGGGGTTAATATACCACAAAAAATAACAGAAGTATGCAGGTACTTCTGATTTGCAAGAGTGAACTGTGACACAACAGACATTTCATACACAACTAAAAAAAAATCATTTGAAAACATGTAATAAGCCTTTCAGATAAAAGAAGATGAACCTAAAATCCTTTTAATAACAAACCTATAATCAAATTACGATATCGAGATATGAATACATAAAAAAAATCATGCACAGAATGGCAAACATATATAGTTCAGCTTATGACTTTTAGGATCATTTCTGTCATTACAACTATTCACCGTCAACAATATACTATAGGCTTACTACAAACCTTATCTGTGATGTAGTTCTGCAGTCTGAGGACTTCAAGAAGGAAGGTCTTGTTATACACTGGGCCATAGGTTTCACCTTTCAACTGAAACTACAAAACAAATACAAATGATTGACACCCATACCATATTTCGCAAGTTTTCAATATATAAAACTGGCAGTGCCTATATACCATATCTCAGAAATTCCAACATGGGGATAAACATCTATCTGAATTATATATGCCACTTCTTACATTCAAATGACTCATGCACAATATCCCATTCCACTAAATTGTTTGCTTTAGAATAACAGATTATAAAAAAAAGTTAAAAGTTTTTTGTAATCATAGGTGATATAATTTCTTTTTAAAGTGCTTTTTCCCATCTTATGGTATCATGTGGGACAGATGACTGAATCTTGAGGAAGAAATTTCAACTAGCTCCTTGTGTTTCTATCATTACAAAGTGATAACACATGTGATCACAGATCTAGCACATCATTAAGATGGTGACAAATGATTTCCTCTTAAACCTGAAAAAGTCATACTTACACTTTCAAAGCCAACCGGACGAATGAAAATTTGGGCAGTGCGATAAAATGGCTCAAAATTCTCATCATAATAATCTTTCTCAATGCGAGCACGTGAATTAGGAGCAGCCCATAAATCAACAGGGTCTGTAGTAATTTGCAGAAAGAGGATTCCAACACAGAGTGATCCAGCCACAATCAGGCCAATGCCCATCACCTTCCATGGATGAAAAGCACACACTGAAATGAAAAAGAGGATTTATTACTATTCATAATCCAGCACATTTTTTTTGTTTTACCTGCAACTCAACTATCGTAGTTCAACATCAAAAACCCTTAATAATTTGGCAAACATGTAAGACTATCATTGCTTGCCTTCTGCCTTACAGAGACAGCACAATTGATACAACTTAGGTGTCTATTTGCCTTTTATCTTTACCTAATGTCTCATTCCCCTGCTGTACCTCAATACCTTACTTTTGTTCACATTCACTAAACTCTCTACTTTCACACTCCTAAAGATCTTGAAATAAACCAAAATCTGCTGTATTGAAACAGTTAAGAACATGAAGAAATTAAAAAGTGCAGTAAAACCAAATTAAGCTCTACCAACAAGTACTTACATGTGCCCCACTTTGTAAAAAGATGATCTACTGTTGTCTGTGTCCAATTTGTAATACGCTCTGATACAGTCAGCTCATCATGCATCACTATCTCAGGCATCTCGGTGGTAGGTCGCCCTGAAAAGATGTAAAAAATGAACAATCATGACATAATTCAACAAATTGCCTATATGCAATGGCTGAACTAAGCAACATGTAAGGAAATGCACTATGGGGGCAAAGTAAGCAGTTGTGGCATTATCCATACTAAACTATGATCTAGTAAACAAGTAAAGAGGCTTCTCTGGTTTGCTAGCACAATGTTGCACTTGGTAGTATGAATCATGATGCTGCATACAAATTCTTTTTCTACAAACAGTACAACATGCTCAATTCATATATTATCCCTGGGTATTGGTGAGAAAGAATACTGCCCACATATGTCCTGCACGTCATAAAAGGTGCCAAAAAGGGGCTGGAGGAAAGGGCTCGAAATCCTCCCCTCAAGTGTCAATTTCCAAAAGAAGGAGCAGAGGAAGGGCCAAAGGAGGATATTTCCTCTAAGGCTCAGGCATCAGTCCTTGATGCTACATCACTCATGTGGGGAAAGCAACTAAAAATCAACATGCCTTGGACTTGCTGAGGCTTCATGAGCAAAAAGTCCAATGCAATTTATGCTTTTTAGCTATGACACATTCTTCTGAAATCACGGAAAACCTGAGCAACAAAGTACAAAATGATAAACAAAACGAAACTATGACTGGTCTTCACTAGCTTTAATGAAGCAAAAAAGGCAACTACCACAAACTTGCCCCTTTCCTTAATTTCCATGAATGAACTTTCCAAAGTCCCACACATGGACTTTGAAAGAAAAGCCAAATGATCACCAAGCCTATGGAGCACGAGGTAGGCTAACACCATCAGCTGGCTGATTTGATCATTACAGCACCAATGAAGAGTGGGATTGTTGTAGGATGAGAAAATGCTTGTGCACAGTGAGGAAAGGAAGGTGTGAAGTGTGGGAATAAGGGAAATTACTGTGTTAAGGTCTAATTGACAATATTCAGTCATGAGCAATCTTAGTGCCACAGCTTTGTTTAGTAGAAATTTCTTGGAATGATGCACAGTTCAAATGTAATTCAAATGGGAGGCAAGGGTATCTGTAGTATGCTGTTAAGCTCAAGGACAATCCTTGTTTCTTGGGAGGAAAAAAATGAATTAGAGAAACCAGTCAATCTGCTCACTAAATGTCAAAAAGATGTAATAAGCTTGAGCTCCTCAAATGAAGTCTCCTTAGCTTGTTCTTAAGCTAATAAAAGAGAGTCCTTCACTTTAGGCACATCTTGCAACGGATGACTTTAGCTACTCTCTTTACCAGAAAAGAATCTTTGCATATGAAATCAAACTGTTCTGTTCTCTACTTATGTTCTTTTCTTAACTACAAATATATGTTTCTATACCTCTGACATCTATTCCCTTCAGGAACTCCCATGGAGGGGGGTACAGCAAAAGTCTCCACTTATCCCCAACCTTACAAGCCTCCCTCGCAAGCAGTTTTACAAATACATACCAAAAATCTATTCACCCTTTTACTTCATATGGATCTGACTGGTGTAGAGTTCTCTACATTGTAAGAAAGGTGAAAATTGTAATATTCCCTCAATTACTATGTTTGTCTCCACAAATTTCAGAATGACCGAATTGATTAATATCTAAACAAAACTACTATAAACAATTCACATGCTAATCTCAGGGTAAAAGGTGAAGCAGTTAAGATTCTATTTACCTTGTTATTTATTACATCCATGCAGTCAAGATATTCAAAATATATGTCTTTAACATACAAGGTAATCAAAATATACAAAAGGTAAGTGAAAGTGACATTTCAGCATGAACACAGAGAACCAGTATGCAATAGCAACTGTAGGATTTTTTAGTGTGGTACAACAGCAGATCTACCAACTTTACGGTTATTTACCCAATTCATTTCTTTTTTCATAAATGAACAATCTGGACTGTAATGATACCAGCATGCAAATATTTATGTAAATGAACAATCCAAAAGTCTTTAAATCAGTTTCTCAAGTGAAATCTCTACTGCAGTCTTAAAATATAATGGGGCAACATCTAATCAGCATACATATCTACTCATTTCCTTACCATGGAGTAAAGAGTTCTCATCTTCACCAGCAAATTGTGCCTGAGGATCAGAAAGGTGTGCAAGGCGTCGCCCAACAGCAGTTCGCAATTCTTCTGGATTGCGCATACTACGTTCTACCATCACCGCTACAGAGAGGTTCTTTGTATTAGTATTACACTATCATCAAAGAGGGTAGTCTATGTGGTCAAAAGGTTTCCATGAAATCTAATCATAAATACTTTATTTACAAGACCGAAGATCTTTACTGAAATCCTAAACCAGTTAGTCACTACTAATATGTAATACATATCAGCATAACACACTTTTTCATTCAGTTTTCACATCACACCCACAAGGCATCACTACACTAGTTGCAACAGAGTCTGTAGATATGTACAGTTACAAATCTGCAATTTGGCTTATCTAAACTACTCCAGAATATATCACATTATGAATAATTACAGCAGCAGTGCTGCTTATATGTGCAGATGCTGTTGCAAATGCTGGTCAATTCCTTATACCTGAAACTGGCTTCTGCTGCTGTTTATCTACCTTTATCAGGAAGATCAACACCTCTAGTGCCTCTGCAATTAGCATAACAAAATTACTATGTAAGAGAAAGTAAACAAGCAAAATTAATGCCTATTCAGACCTACAAAAGAAAAAAGCAAAGGCATGGCACCTAAAGAGAGTAATTATTTAAAAATTTTGATATTGTAATCTGATTCAAAATCATCTACTTCCTAACTACTGTTATTCAAATACCAGAGAAAACGAAATACTTGGACCAAATAGCAAGAAAAGCATGATATACATTAAAAATCATAAAATCTTTAACACATGATGGTAAACACTGATTCAGTAACTACTAAGCGATTATCATATCTTCAACCAAATAGCGTTTTGCAAGCTTACAATTACAATCAGATAATCAAAGATTAATCAACCAATATACTATGTAACTTCTACTAAAAAATAATGGCTTATGAAGAGTCCCATCTATACACCATAATCATATGCAGAGTAGATCTCCCTAACAAATGAAACCTCCCCCAAGACACATATTCCCTCAGTCCATCCTCCCACCTTTCTATGTATCTACTTCTAAAGTCTCACTCAAGCATCTGGTTTTGGTGACTCTCATCACTTCTATTTTTTTCCATACATCCATTCCACCTTAAATCTAACATCCATGTCCCTCATCTTACTTTTTGAATCTTTCTTTAGAAATGTTAGTCTTTAAAAGGTCTTTCTTATATATCTGCTTATATTCCACAATGAACCGGACATCCAAATATCTTAAACCAGTGTACTCTCTCCATCTTTAATCCATCAAAAAACACTTCACAATCCAGTCTGCATTTCTCTGACTCATCTGTTTTATTTCTAGTTGCAATTTCTGAGCAATCTTTCCTACCCTTCATTCACTCACCTTTATATTAAACTCTTCTAACTATAATATTATCATTATACTGGGGTCCTTTCTGCACATCACAAAATCCTAAACTCTGCATTTCTTTCAGCATTCTTTAAATCTGCATTATTACTTCAGTTAGCCATAACCTTTACCAACCCAACATTGTAAATTCTAAAACCAACATATCATACTACATATTTGTTCTAATCTAGCTATACTCTTTAAACAATTCCTTCATATGCACAGTTACTTCAGGAAAAATCAACTCAGTAAGCTCACACAGTTATCTCTGCCTCTCATATCGTACACTAAAACACTGTACAATCCTATCCAATCTGTTGCACTGTAAACCTTATACAGACACCTAATCCTACCTAAATATCTGACTTCCTTCCCTACATCATCTAAAACTTTCTTTTCCAACATTTTCTAAAACTCTCTAACTCTTGAGATATATTTATTTATTTATTTAATTTGCTTTGTCACTGTCTCCCGCGTTAGCAAGGTAGCGCAAGGAAACAGACGAAAGAATGGCCCAAACCATCCACATACACATGTATATACATACACGTCCACACACGCAAATATACATACCTATACATCTCAATGTATACATATATA
>JAUUDZ010073094.1:0-10004 GCA_032361705.1 Panulirus versicolor
GGAGGGAGAGGTAGTAATGGGGGGGAAGCGGTAGTGAGGGGGGTAGTACCTGGAGGGAGAGGTAGTAATGGGGGAAGGGGTAGCATATTCTTGCTACAATCTGGCCTCACAAATCACAATGTGAGGTATGTAGATGAAAGAAAACCTGCTTCATCTATTGAAAATGGAAGCCATTTTACATCCCACTGTCAACAATAAAGAAATAGTTTTTACAGGGAATTTGATAAATGGGTCCCACGATAGATTCAATAAATAAGTTTTCAAGTTAATTCAGTGAATGGGATCTACAATAAACTTAAGAAAATATGTTGTGCAATGAATTCATTATATAGATTCTACGGTAAATTCAATGAAGAGGATCCACAATTTAGATAAGTAAATGTGTTCTGCAATGAATTTGATAAATGGGTTCTTCAATGATTTAAAAAAATATATATATATATTCAGTGTATAGATTCTACAAATGAACTGAATGAATGGGTTTACAATGATCCAATAAATCATATATATTCAGTAGCTATAGGTTCTACAATTGAACTGAATAGATGGGTTCTGTAGTAAATTTGATAAGTGGGTTGTACAGTAATTTCATTGAATCAAAAATATTCAAAACATCTAATGAACTGAACATCCATGTCTTTCCTAACGATGTGGGGAGAACCTCCTGCAGGAGGATGGTAATGGAAACTCACCCTGCTGCAGGAGGATGATGCTATGGGCACTCAGTACCCTGCTGCAGGAGGCTGATGCTATGGGCACTCACCCTGCTGCAGGAGGATGATGCTATGGGCACTTACCCTGCTGCAGGAGGCTGATGCTATGGGCACTCACCTTGCTGCAGTAGAGCTGACAACATGTACCAAGAGGCCACCGAGAGGCTCACAGGTTCCTCCTTCGTCGGAATAAAAAGGAGACGGAGTCGCTCAGTGAAGTAGAGAAACAAGATCAGCACGGCCATGGCGGCCAAGATGCATACGTAGAGGACCGTCTCCATGGGCGTCGCGTATGCCAGCAGCTTCTTCTGGAAGTCCTCCGGCGTGGAGACGAAGAGCTTGCGACTGGAGGAGGAAGAAGGGGAGACAGAATGAAAACTCCTTCAGGCAGTTCCTCGGCAGATGTCTAAACCTTTTACTTTTCTGTGTCAGCATAAAGTTGAAGAAACATTACGTGATAGCATCGTAATAGTTACTTGTGCCTGCCTGGCGACAAAACCTGGGGGTCTGGAGTTTCTTTTACGGAAAGGCTACTAGGGAAAAGCACCTGGTAGTCTTACTTGTGATATGAAGGACTAGGGCGTCTAGGAGTAGTCTGTACTGCTCAGAATGACACGTTTTGAGTGTCGCAAGCTTTTTGAGTGACTCAGATCTCGCCCGGATGAGGTAAACAGATGGTAACAACACTAGTATGATTACTTAGCGACACTCACGTCAATGTGACCTGGTTGATACCTGGTGAGGGTGTCAGTGACACTAGTAGACGGTACCTGGTGACTGTGGTGATGGTAGAGACAGTACCTGGTGACTGCAGTGATGGTAGAGACAGTACCTGGTGACTGTGGTGATGGTAGAGACAGTACCTGGTGATTATGGTGACAGTAGAGACGATACTTGGTGATGGTAATAGGAGTACCTAGTTGTTAATGGTGGTGGTAATAATAGTACCTGGTAACCGTATCTGATGACAGTGATGGTAGCAGTAACAGGACCTGGTGATAGTAACTGTCACCAGTGGTAAGCAGTAACAGTGCCTGGTGAGCGTAACTACTACCAATGATGGTAGCAACAGTAGCAACACCTGGTGACCGTAACTGTTACCAGTGGAGCCCAGTAACAACACCAGGAGACCGTAACTGTTACCAGTGGAGCCCAGTAACAGCACCAGGAGACCGTAACTGTTATCAGTGGAGCCCAGTAACAGCACCTGGAGACCGCAACTGTTACCAGTGGAGCCCAGTAACAGCACCAGGTGACCGTGATCGTTACCAGTGGTGACCGTAGTACCTGATGATGTAGAGAGGCTGGGTGTAGGTGATGACCTCACTGCGCTCCTTGGTGATGGAGAGTTCGGAGACGGTGAGGTCAGCCCGACCGAACTGCAGCTCTCCTACCATGCCCGTCCAGACGTTGGTCTTCTCCGACACCAGCTTGCCGTAGGCGTAGCCCTCCAGGGTCCTATAGCTCAGCCTGGCAGAGGTCATTGGTCAAAGGTCAGAGGTCACGATCGATGATGAAAGGGGTAAGGGATAGAGGTGTGTGGGGGGGGGGGGCACCACCCCGGGTTCACTGGTAAAAATCACATTACAGCCAGCAGCACGAACGTAACCCTCGGCTCTTTGATTCGTCCCAGCCCTCCAAACCTGCTCCCGCGCCGCATCCTGGCCGGTGCCCTGCCGACACTAGCTGGCTGACACTGCCAGACCAAACAGTCAGCATCATGAGCTGACGACAGCGAGTGCCAGAGTAACCGCATCGGGCACATACCAGTCCTATCATATATAGTAGAAAGAGGCGCTAAAGACAAGCATTGTTGTTACTCATGCTATTTGTGACGACGTTTAGCAGTTCTACCGACAGAGGGGGTACTAGCAAGATGTACTAGTTGTTTTACACTAGCTGGATGTACTAGCAGGAAGGACTAGCAGGTTATATACCAGCAGTATGTATTATGAGGATGTACTAGCAGGATGTGCTAGGAAGACGTGCTCGGAGGATGTACTAACAGGATGAACTAGTATCATGTATTAGCAGCATGTACTAGCAGAGTGTGATGACGGGATCTACTAGCACCCTGAACTAGCAGGATCTACCAGCAAGTTTCAATAGCAAGCTGTACTATTAGAATGTGCTAGCATGATTCACTGACAATATGTACTAGCAGAACGTACTAGCAACATGTACTATCAGGATGTACTAGCAAGATGTACTAGTGTTATGTACTAGCAGGATGTACTGAGGGAATGAACCAGCATTACGTACTTTTCTTCTATACGTTGGGGGCTTCAGTCACGGACAAAAGTCCACATCAAGGCCGGGTCTACACTGAAATATAGAGAGGTTAATGAAAGGTAAAAACAAGAGAAAGGAAAGTACTAACGAATTTTGAAGGAAGTTAAAAATCTATCGTTTGAAATGTGCCAAACCATTGCTATTGGGAAAGACATGAGAAGGTAGAGATTTCCAAAGCTTTGAGATGTAATGGAAAGAAACAGTTATCAAAACAGCCCACCCTTGAGTTGCCGATGGCCACACAGTAATCATGTGACGCAGCAGCTTGCCGAGTATTGCGTGGTGTAGCTAGCGGTGGGGCACACAAGCTGCCAGCTCTCGGGAGCAAAAACCAAAGTAGTACCTATAGAAGAGGGAAAGTGAGCCCACATTGCGGCATAGGGCAAGGGTGCCAAGTTTGGAAGTTTACCTGGGATGATTTATAAGTCGGACCGCTTTCGACTCAACTCTGTCAAATAAGGATGCAGAGCTAGAACCACCCTAGATGTGAGATCAGTACTCCATACAAGAAAGGATTATTCCCTTGTATAATTGCAAAAACTGTACGAGCATCATGTACTAACAGGATGAGCTAGTATCATGTACTAACAGGATGAGCTAGTATCATGTACTAACAGGATGAGCTAGTATCGTGTACTAACAGGATGAGCTAGTATCATGTACTAGCAGGATGAGCTAGTATCATGTGCTAGAAGGATGAGCTAGTATCATGCACTAGCAGGATGAGCTAGTATCATGTACTAGCAGGATGAGCTAGTATCATGTACTAACAGGATGAGCTAGTATCACGTACTAACAGGATGAGCTAGTATCATGTACTAGCAGGATGAGCTAGTATCATGTACTAACAGGATGAGCTAGTATCATGTACTAACAGGATGAGCTAGTATCATGTACTAGCAGAATGAGCTAGTATCATGTGCTAGCAGGATGAGCTAGTATCATGCACTAGCAGGATGAGGTAGCATCATGCACTAGCAGGATGAGCTAGTATCATGTACTAGCAGGATGCGCTAGTATCATGTACTAGCAGGATGAGCTACTATCATGTACTAGCAGGATGAGGTAGTATCATGCGCTAGCAGGATGAGTAGTATCATGTACTAGCAGGATGAGCTAGTATCATGTACTAGCAGGATGAGCCAGTATCACGTACTAGCAGGATGAGCTAGTATCATGCACTAGCAGGATGAGTTAGTATCATGTACTAGCAGGATGAGCTAGTATCATGTGCTAGCAGAATGAGCTAGTAATCATGTACTAGCAGGGTGAGCTCGTATCACGTACTAGCAGGATGAGCTAGTATCATGTACAAGCAACCATTAGTACATAGATTCCCTAGCAGGATGGTACTGCTCACAGGCTGGCACTACCAAAGGATGGCGCTACTCACAGGATGGCACTGCTCACGGGATGGCACTACTCATAAATGGCACTACTCACAGGATGGTACTGCTCACGGGATGGCACTACTTACAGGATGGCAACTCACAGGATGGCACTACTCACAGGATAGCACTACTCACAGGATAGCACTGCTCGCGGGATGGCACCACTCATAGGATGGCACTACTCACAGGATGGCACTGCTCACAGGATGGCAGTACTCACAGGATGGCACTACTCACAGGATAGCACTACTCACAGGGTGGCACTACTCACAGGATGCCATTGATCACAGGATGGCTCTACCCACAGGATGGCTCTACCCACAGGATGGCTCTACCCACAGGATGGCACTACTCACAGGATGGCACTACTCACAGAGAGGCACAAGGGAGGATGAGTAAGACTCACGAGAAATTGTGGCTCGTCTTGAGGATGGTGACGACGTCTCCGACGAAGCCCGAGAGGTGGCCATCTGGCAGGTAGGTGGTGAAGAAGTCGAACACCTGAAGGAGGGAGGAGACGGGAGGTAGACTACGTGGCAGGAGGCTAAGTCGAGTAACGGTAAAGAGAGGGAGGAACTAAAGAGACACAGAAGTGATGGACGAGGAACATTAAGAAGGTTAGGAGATACTGAAGGAGTTAATCACACAGAAAGAACCAAGAGAATTTAACATTTCTCTAATACAGCAGCAGAGAATGTATTACTACTCTAATACAGCAGCAGAGAATGTATTACTACTGTAATACAGCAACAGAGATTGTATTACTACTCTAATACAACAACAGAGACTATATTACTACTCTAATGCAGCAACATAATATGTATCGGTACTCTAATACAGGAACAGAGAATGTATGAACACCATAATACATTAACAGAGAATATATTACTACTCTACTGCAGCAACAGAGAATATATCACTATTCTAGTAGAGCAAGTGAGAATGTATTTCTATTTCCAAGTGTGTAGTATATGTGCATAAGATGACAAAGGAAGAACATTAGAATATTAGGATTTCAGATTATGAAGAAGCTGGTGTGGTTGGTGTTGCTTCCATTTCATACGAGCAAAACCTCTTGATCTTCATCCTGGACATCAAAGTAATCATCCTGATCTGAATATTCCCCGCGTCATCTTACAATGGTATGATATCACTACCAACATCTGTGTTAACTGGCGTTCTTTCACTTCAATGGAAATTCGTCCATCTCTGATAGTTTGGTTTATACTGAGCAAAAGAACTGACATTACAGGGGTTGTCTGACGACGTCTCCCATCAAGGATAGAAATCCTTTGGAAGAAGATACATCAACATGATAAAGTGAAGATGACAAAGAACTGTGGGGCCGAGAGGCACGAGGAAGGGCAGATATCTGGTGTAATGTAAAGAAAACGTATGAAGTTTTGACCCCATAGCTCAAGTATGATAAGACAGGGATGAAGATCGGCAGTCCTGCCTGACACAGTCGGTGTAAGATGGTTCTGGTCATCATCTCATCACTCCTAAGCCAGGTAGTACTCCCCTGGCCGGCTGCTATCTACAACCTACAGACACCGAAGGTGAAAGATGGTTCCGAACATGGCCTCAACACTCCTAAGTCAGGAGAGCAGCACTTCCCTGGGCGGCTGCTGTCTACGACCTACTGACATGGAGGGTTTATAAATCACGGAAAAAGATGAGTGATCAGAGTTCATAGGAAGCTGCCAGAGGTTATACTTCTAAAACTAGTCAAGCTGGATAATGGAAGTATCTAGGGAAGTGTTCTTTCTCCAATCTTCTTCAGCCTCTTCCTGTATAACCTCCTCCCAACCTTCCAGCAAACCTCAGCGTGAGCGTTCGGTCATGTTTTGCTGGATACTTCACAGTTTCATCACAGTAACCCAGCACTATATACAATCAGCGCAGCGCTTTATAACGCGAGTAGGACACTGTTTGGCCGGAAAAAAAAGAAGAATGTCTGTATCCCCAAATAAAATCCTACGTAACCCTCATAACCTCTGATATATAGTATATATATACTGGTAACCACGATAGCCATGCTGCCCTTACCTCATATAAAACAGTGAACTCATCAGAGGTTGGCGCTAACGAACAAAACTGTGCTTCAAGTACTCATAAAGGACAGATGTCTACATTAATACAAGGAGGATGAGGGATCAAGTGTGGAGCAGTCCATCTCACCTCCACGCCGATGCCCTGGAGTGGGTAGCCTTGGAAGTCACGCCTGCGATCGTATTTACTCCCGTTCAGGGTCACCTGGTAGCCCAGGGTTCGATTCCAGAATCCGATCGACTCCACTAACGGCCCGCTCTTCGGCCCTACGCGGTACACACTCTGGACCTGGAAGGATGGAAAAGGAGGAGTGCAGTCGTGGTTGCTGGTCAGGGGTCGTGGTTACCCACGGGTCGTACCAGGACCTCAGATTGCTTAGGCAGTCGTTTATGGTGTGTCTACTTGGGTGTTGCGGAGTTAGTTATGCCAAGGACGACGTGTTGGTAATACGTGCAACTTTAGAATCATTACCCAGTGGTTATGGTCGACGTTGTTACCCAGTGGTTGTGGTCGATATTGTTACCCAGTGGTTGTGGTCGATGTTGCTACCCAGTGGTTGTGGTTGATATTGTTACCCAGTGGTTGTGGTCGAGGTTGTTACCCAGTGGTAGTAGTTGATATTGTTACCCAGTGGTTGTGGTCGATGTTGTTACCCAGTGATTGTGGTCGAAATTGTTACCCAGTGGTTGTGGTCGATATTGTTACCCAGTGGTTGTGGTCGATGGTGTTACCCAGTGATTGTGGTTAATAACAGTTTACGGCTGATCACCGGCAGAGGCTGGTCAATGATGTTTGTTTACCAGTGGATGTGGTCTTTCAAAAGGCGTCCTCAGTGGAGATGATTTTTATCATTACGTTTTTGTGCCACATCACCTTGCAAATCTCCATGCGGATCTCCGTGCATGTCTCCATGCGTATCTCCGTGTATGCCTCCGTGAGTATTTCCGTGCATGTCTCCGTGCGTATCTCCGTGCATGTTTCCATGTGTATCTCCGTGCATGTCTCCGTGCGTATTTCCGTGCATATCTCCGTGCGTATCTCCATGCGCGTCTCCGTGTGAATGTAGGTACTGTTAGCAAGTACAATTTGGCGGACGAACACAAAAAAGTTTGAGAATTAAAGGGTATACAGTTTACGTAGTCATTTCCACAAATTGGAGTTACATATTCCATGTCAGATTCATTCAATCCGATCGCTGGTACACGCTTCACTGCGTAACTGCTGGATACAAATTACATATTTGATACTACGCAAACGAATGTGACACATAACTAAGTGTAGATCACGTTCTTTTTGGGAAGGCCACTCACGAGCGTAAGGAAGAAACGCGTTAATGATTGCAAAAATCATGAGACATTTTTCACACTTCTTATTTCATTTACTCAAGATTCTTTTTTTTTTTTCCTTTATCGGCTTAGTCGGCACAAGGGACGATGGCTTCGGCTGTCTGGCTATAGTGACCCAATAGAGTGACCTTCAGTTTGAGTTATAATGACTTTACCGTAATATATAATGACCAACACTGACTCGAAAGTGACCTAACTTGACCTACATTGACCTATCTTCACATGTAGCAGCCTACTTTGCCATACAGTTACATATCTAGGCTTATAGCAACCTATCTTGACCTCCCTTAACCTTCATGGACTGCAAAACAATGACCTGATCAGAATCAGTGTGTTCCTCTTAACCCTCAGCGACCAGATGAATTTCTCACTGATGATTTAAGCTGTAGGACTTTTAGTAAATTGTTTTGATCTGTAATTCTCCTATTTTGATCTAAAGTGAACCAGCTCGGGCTTAGGTGACCCATCCTGATTACAGTGACCCCGAGATGACGTTCGAGATCCCATCTTGACCAAGTACAGTGACCTGATTTGGTGTAAAAAGAGATTTAGCATAACCTCCAGTGACCCATTTCGACCTTTAGTGACGCACATTATACTGCACTGAGCCCATCTTAACCTTCAGACATCATCCTGGACGCAAGGAGACACACTTCCTTGACGTGCATTGACTTCTCTTGCCCTGAGGGTAAGGTCAACCCTCTACGCTTACAGCAACACTACTTCATTCCCTCCTGCTGACCTCCCTGACACCACAAGACCTACACCTTATCCAATGTTTACCTACGCTGGCACGCATCAAACACTCCCCACACCACTCCACTTACAGCTGGCCACGGTGACACAGATCATGACCCAACTTGCCCTGTAATAAAATAGCTCAATTTACAGTGGTTAAATGCAATATTCTATCCTTCGACTACTCTTTACACCACTGACCTTCTTCAATCGGTTAACTCTGGTCTGGTTATTCATTCTAGATTACAATGCCTGATATTGGCTGATACTGACTTTATCTGACCTAGCTGGACCCCGTCTGCAGATACACTGACAAAGATTCACAATCTTCTACAGTGAGGCAGTCAGGATATAACCCATCCAGACTGAACACGAACTGTTGTTACCAGCCGTGACGTTACATGGCTCATCCCGACCTACGCTGATCACCGTGTTGATCTACGGTGATCTGTCAATCATTGTAGAAAGACCCACCTGAGCGTAGCAGCTGTTGTAGGTGGCTACGAGGACGTTGGAGTCTATGAAGAGGTTAAGGAGCTTGGCTTGGCGTAGCAAGGTGGGGAACCCCGACTCCTCTCCCTCCTCCTCCAGCAGCAGCAGGAGCCAGTTGGTGGTGTCCAGCATTCCCTCATCGCTCGCCTGCAGGCAACCGGAGAGGTAGTGAACCACAGGGAATGAGGGAAGCCACCGTGAGCCGCTAACAGGCAGGTGAGTCGCAATGATGGAGTGAGAAACGTATATGAAGAGGGGGAGAATGATGGAAAGAAGAGGGAGGACACAAGGAGCGGAGGAAACTCTCCCAAGGGAGGATGATAGTAACCAGAAGGAGGGAACAGAAAGAAACAGTGGGAGTGATGGCAGTCAAGGAGAGAGGGGAAGGAAGTCACTTGGGAGGGTGGGAGGTATGTGTGTGTGTGTGTGTGTGTGTGTGTGTGTGTGTGTATTAACGCCATCTGCAGCATAATCTATAACTACATCTCTTACATTTTGTATAATCACAAATACTTTTCAGTCAATTGTTAAACGAATCATCAAACTGCATCAACCACTTCCATACCTTCAGTCAGTTATACAAATGGTGACGACACTGAGGTAAACATAGTTACATTCAGTCCCGGTGGAAAGTTTTAGTACCTTGTCCAGAACTGCCATGGTGGCGTTACTGTAGACGAGGATGAAGCTCTCGTGGGTGTAGGGCTCTTCCTGTTCAAGGCTTGGGTGGTACTGGTGCGCGGCCACGGTCACCCTCGCCGCCCACAACCGAAGCAAAAGGCCGCTTCCCCTCAAACACCGCGGGTGGAGAAGACCTGCTTGGGGGTTGGGGGTTGAGGGGTTGGGGGATGGGTGGGGGGATGGGTGGAGGAGGGGAGTTGAGGGGAAGAGATAGAGACGACTGGTGAGCTGGGAGGCATAGACCTGGGTGTGAGCCACTTAAGTCTAACAGAAAGATCCTTACCAGACTTAAGCAACAT
>JAUUDZ010073115.1:0-10004 GCA_032361705.1 Panulirus versicolor
AATCACACCTCAAATGAAAAGTTACCTTTAGGGAGTACAATCTCATCAAAGAACTTCTTACTTCAAAGAAGTCAACATTTCCCTACTAATGTTAGTAGTGCAGCTTTGGGCTGCAGGAGCCTTTAAAAAAGTCGTGGGTGATACCAGGACATTTTCATAGAAACTGGTCCTGGGGTGAATATAAATAAGATAAAGAATAAATATAAACATCAAAAGCAAAATTTTAGAACTCATCATCATGCACAAAAGTGAAAAAAAGAGTATGCAAGCCTTCATCAGACTTGCCAGGGCCTACCTGCGCTGAGCTTTTAGGAAGATGCCAAGGCCCTCTGATTGTCCTGTGTAGTTACAGATGACTCTGATGAATTCTCCTTCCCAGGTGTACAGACCCAGGTCCACCTGTAGCACTAGACACATGTTAGGCTTGATACTACAGGTTGCTTATGTATGTGTCAGGTATGTTCCTGTAATCATTAGATATTGCTTCAGTTTAACAATATTTAGTCTTAACAACACCTGTGTTTGATCATGTTTAAATCTGTTGTAAACCATGTTTCTGTATGTTTAAGGTAGTCCTCTTATATGTCTTAGATCATATTTCCCTATGTGGTATACAGTGCTCATATGCTGAATATCAATATTTTATGTGTTTAGCCTTGTGATTTATCTCTGTCTTGCCAAGAACTGACCTCCAGTTCAGCCCTAGGGTGGGGTTGGGGGAGACAGGGAGAGAAACAAACCTCCTCAGCCAGTCCAGCATCATTAGCCAGCTGGGTCATGTCTACATCAGTCCTGTTGAGCTCCATCACCAGCTGGGCCATGCTGCTCCTGGCACCCACCACATGACCTGTCTCATTTCTCATGATACCACCAAGGACTCCCAGGAAGTCCATCGGGTAGCCGTATGTTGCGCTGAGGAACATTAGTGAAGCAATTGTGGAATCATACTATTGCTTATCTAACTGTTTTGTTTACTGTAGGTAAACTGAATTTGAGACTCTTTGTTCTAATGCTGAACACTGTTACACTGAAGGAGGTTCAGCTAGGAAGGAAAGGGGGTTGAATTAGTTCCTTTACTGTTTTGCTGCTGTTTCTCAAGTTACCATGTAATACACTTCTATTGTACACTGATATTCGGTATGATAATAGTGTGCAGAATTTTAGTTATATCCATCTTTAAGTTATTGTAGTCTATTTGCATGATTTTTTCTTTTTGTATGTACCTAATTAGTAGATAATGTGGTATGGGCAAAAGCATGCCCCAGTTATTGCCATCTCAGATGAAATTTAACATAGAAAAAAGTAAAGTAGTTATCAGTTTAAGCTACTGGTGTTTTTAGATCTGACTTTTAAAGGCAAAATTGTTATAAGAAAAGAAAAAGACAAAAGGAAGAGTATTTCAGTTTCTCTGAGGAGAGGTGGGACGATATCTAAAGCCATTCCTTATGTTGCTGATCTCCACACACAAAGTATAGGAAGAAAAAACCAATTGCATTTTCATGAGTTATGCAACATTTACTGGGTTGGGTCAGTACTGTCCATAACCTGAGGACTAAATGTAGACAAGGATGAAGCTTATCAACAAGGTTTATGTTATTTGTTAGGAGCTACTGAAGTGCAGATTTGTGGTAGGTTCAAATTAGCAGAATATTTACTTAGTAAGCTATGTTTTCTAAATTTGCTCATGACTATTATGTAACAACATTCAGAAAAAAATTGTCTGAAAATATCTCGGTTGATATATTAATGGAAACTATACGAATCAGTAAAGCTGCCTTGCCTTCCTAGCTTGCTATGACTATACATACTTCAGTTTCTTTCTTCTCTTAGTTTATGTTTCTATACGTCATTGACAGTAAGTTCTCCAAAAATGTAGATTTGATGGCTGTAATTACATTTAAAAGCTCATGATGAACCTGTACTATTCAGGTGTGCTTCTGACCTCATGCTGGCTGTGTTGATGTCATTTATCACATCCTCATCAGTCAGCTGTTCAATGATGGTTTTGTTGTCTCCCCAGATCTCCAGGATACTCATCTCTAGGCACTGTGTAGGAATCAACTGGTAAAAGGTATAGTAGACTTTCTTGTCCAACTCCAACGACCAGTCAAAGGGACTATTGGGGTCTCGGTGCGGGAACAGTTGTGTCTTGATATTCCTCAACTCCTTTTCGTACTGACCACCCAGAGCTGGCACCCTGCCAGAGTAGGATCGTTCTGTAAGTCTGCTCCTGTTGCTATTTGGATGGTGCTTGTGGCTCTATGTTATGCTGGTGGTTGGGTTGGGTTGAGGTCATGTTCTTTGCTGTACTGTTTGGTATGGTAATAGTAAGTAGAGTTGTGATGGTAGGGATCAGGTGTACTGTGAGGGTTATGGATAATGTTCTGGGTTAGTGATTGTGGTTGGTCTTCAAGGGTTCAGGATTAGTGCTTGAGAATAGGGCTTTAGATTTTTGGGTATGATCAGAAATCTGAAATTGACTGCTTGTACTAAAATAGTCACTGGGTCAAACTGTTATCATAGGTGTAATTAGTATCTTATTAATTTTTGTGGTGAAAATTAATAAGAGTGTCAGTCATTGCTGCAGTGTAGGTTAGTTTTATCATCACCATATAATTCTAGGACCCTTTTTATGGAGTTCCTGAGGGCTCAAGGCTGCACTTCATACAAGAGCAGAGTAAAGTATGCTCTTCTTTGGTGACAAGGTCCTTGTACTCTCTTCCTTCTGCTGACTGTGAAACAGCCTTATTGAAATTAACTTCCGACTTGCGGAGTTGCAACTTGCAAGCAGTCTATTAATACCAGTGACAATAAGTTAGCTTTATGTTGGTGCCATAGATGTAAACTAATGATAGAATGGGCATGTTTTTTTTTGTGAATCTAGTTTAATCACATGACAAGTATCAAAGGGAAGCAAAGCTAGTTTCACAAGTCTGTGTATTTTTGTAGATTTTTAAACTTGTTGTTTACCTAAGATATGTAGGTTCCAGATTATTTTAGGCAAATCAGTCTAATGAACTGGTATAGCAAGGCTTCACAGGCAAAAGTAAACTAGTTTTTAAACATTGAAATGTTATCTACGAGCCCTCTGAACTACATGATTTAGCTCCATGGGAATGGTGAGAAACCTTAATAACTTCAAAGGAATCACTGTATTCATAAATGTAATCGAAGTATGTTTCGGGTATATCCACTGATATGGTAAAATTTGTTAAAGAATGAAGAAATGTTCATGTGTATCCATCAACAAGATATTTATTTCTGAAATTAGTAAGTTTGTAAGTGCCTCCATAACCATGAAAAAACTAGCTTACATGAAGAGGAGTATTTCTGATGTAGATTACATGGCATGAAACTAGTTTAAGGGTAGAAAAGCCTCGAGTGTATCTGAAGCTGCAGGAAACTAAATCATGAGGGGAAGAATGAAAACATGAATTAGAGATAGCCAGTTAAAGGCAATTTCTTAGATAGGTTTAGTGAATGTGAAAACTAGTGTGAAGACAGCAGTTTACATTTACCTAGTTAAGTGTAAAAATCCAGCATGAAAATAAGAGAAGCATATCATATGTATTTAATGGTTGTAAGAATAAATTATTTCTTTTATATGTATCTAATAAATTAAAGAAGAATGTGTTGTATCTTGTGAAGAAAGAAACTAGTTAAAAAAAAAAGGAAACTATATCTTATGAATGTTCAAAAAACTTATTTAAAGAATTTTCTTCAGATCTTCCTTGAAAATACAATAAGTTTGGCATGAATTTCTGTGTAGATATATCCAGCATATTTTGGAAAGTCAGCTTTAGACTATCCTCTAGTTATAACAAGTGAATGCTAAACCCAGTTTTAGACAACTTGGTAAATCAATGTTTCAGTCAAATATAAAGAAATGCACAATTTTTTTTTTTTTTTTTTATGTTAGCTGAGACGGCGTGGCCGGCTGAGGCCCTAATCAAGGCCATCCCATTAACGCTATCTATCTATCTATCTATATAATCGACCAACCCCGAGGGGTGAATGAACAGCGGGGTTGGCTGTGGACTGACTGCCATAACCAGGATTCGAACCTATGTGCTCGACCCTGGGTGACGTGTGAGTGCGTCACCGCAGGGACGTTAACTGCTACGCCACGGGAGTCAATGTAAAGAGTGACAGTATAGTGTCTATGAGAAGACTGCAGACAAAGAGAACAAGAAAACCGACAAGAGTCGAGAAAGACTGTGAGTGCATGGATGGAATAGAGTAACAGGATGTATTATGTACCTGAAGCAGAGATCATCCTGGGTAAGGTTCCTGTTGTAGCGGTCTGTCACAGCGATTGCCCGCACAGCTTTCCTAATTTCATACATCTGGTGAATAGGAAACATTGATCAGGAAAACCTACTCTACGCATGCCAAGAAGGAAGATTCACTGAGAACATGTTAGACAGGACATATAAGTAAGGACACCCTACCCAGACCACGCTGCTTAAACCATGCCCCTTACATGTTATGAATCAGTAACATCACTTTAAGACAGTATGAGTCACAGTAGAATTAGTGTAGGGTACCTCATTCCTCAGTATAGAGCCTCAACCCTCTGTATTGTATCTAATTCCTCATTGCAATACCTCACGCCTGTGTTCTTAACCCCTCAGTGTTCTCCACCTTTCAGTGTAGGACCTTACCCTCCTTGTAATAGTAGTAGTAGCTCACCCCTCGTTATAGAGCATCACCCATGTTTTGTTCCTAACATCTCAGTGTAGGACCTTACAGTATATTACTTCATCCGTCAGTGTTAGTGTCTTTATATTGTCGCACCACAGTGTTCTTACCTTAGCCTCAAGCGTCTCACCTCCAGGATATACTCGGCTCTGAGGACGTTCTCGGCCTCAAAGAGGATGAGTTCGACTCGCTTGTCGTCGGGGAAGTTCTCTGCCTGCCAGTTAAGGGTCTTCACATAGTCAGAGTCCTGGTAGACACACCAGAGGAGGAAATGAATAAGTTAAAAAACGAAAGGGTTTGGTTCAAAGTAATAACATGGTCTCGGTGAAGGTGAAGCGTGACAGTGGGCTTTTGAAGACCCAAATCCTGTCAATCATTATCCCAATCTGTACATTTTACAGTACTCTCATCGAAACATGTTAGTATTCCCTTTCCATGATGCATTAACACAGTATTTATCCCAGTATCAAGCCATCCCAACCCATTACAAACATGCCACCCCGTAATAATAATAAACCGGTTCTTTAAATTCGCAACGAATTCCCTGAGTAACATCTTGAGAACCTGCGGGATCCAGAGCTTCTCCGGGCGATTTTCCATGTAGAAGTTAGTAAAGCCGAGGCAGCAGAAGGCGGTGACGAGGACACAAGCGAGGATGTACTTGCGCGGGTGAGTGGCTACGCTTCTCCCATACCTGCAGGAAGGAAGCGCGTCATACAGTTGGAAGGGGAGAGGAGTGAGGGACGTGTTCGTAGTAATCATATTTTTTATTTTAAGGTCCAGGTTTTGCATAGTATGATTTACATGATCATAAAGGCGAGTCGAGATAATCCTAGATATCAGTAGAAAAAAGAGATACATTTAATGCCATATATATATATATATATGCAAGCAGATGATTTTTCTTGAAATACATTGGAAACAAATATTTATCGCCACTATAAAATACTTGGCTACCCCAATGCCGTGTAATGGCTCCTGTCTATGATTACAGTAAGTACAATATCGGCCATAACTATTTGTATTGCTTGTAATACACTTTCTATCATCAGTAAATCCTATGACATTAAGATTAACCTAATGGGTTAATGTTCGATTAGTTAACGAGTTCTATGACATTCAAATGAAAGTAGTGGATTAATGTTCGATTAGTTAACGAATTAAAGTTATGAAATGCGACAGAACATAAATAAAACGGGCAAGTTAGGGTTTTTTAAAGAATTAAACGACATATATATGTATACCTACTTAAAATATGTTGCTTGGATATGTCTGCGAGGATAGTAATTGAAAAGAAGCTTTCCTAATTAATTACTAAATAAATGACTAAATATGTGAATTGGTTACTAAATAAATGACTAAATATGTGAATTGGTTATATTTTCCTCTACGTCACTTTGCCTTAACTTCGTTCCCATAATGCACCTGCATCGGTGCCTTAACTGCGGACAGTTGTTGTCATACGATTGTGATACATTTTCTGTGTATTTCTTGAGCTTTGGACTTAGTTTCTTATAATCTGAAGTGGTATAAACATCATTAACTGTCAAGAGCAGTTCCGCGCTCCATGTGCCTTTCCATATTTAGAATAAAATCAAGAATTCTGAAGTTGCTCCTTCGTGGATGGTTGATTTGCTCCATAGTAAGGTAAGGAATGGACTCAGTATTTTGGGTTCTCATGGATGGTTTCCTGTATTTTCTATGGTCTCCTCGCACGGAACCTTCGTTGACAAAATGATTCATTAGGAGGGGATTTTCCATTTTTGACTTTTAACTAAATTCGATATCAGATTATTCGTTTGTGGTAGGGTTATGTGTTATAGAATAATTGTAAGGTTGAATAATAATGCCTAAGCATGTTATAGTATAAATATACTCCTCGTCAAATTAACAAAGTGAAATGTTTATTTTCAAGCGGTCAGAACTACGTGTTCGATTTGTATATCTTTTCTTTCTTTCATACTCTTCGCCATTTCCCGCATTAGCGAGGTAGCGTTAAGAACAGAGGACTGGGCTTTTACTATCTTGGCTGTGTGTGTGTGTGTTTTCTAGTAAGAGTTGAAGAGGCAATCATTCCTCAAAGACATGTATAGACATGATGACACACATCTGTCGAAGGATTCCACCTATGTATGTATCTATGATTATCAACATCATGTAGATCAATTCCCTTTACCTCTATTCTTTTGGTGTGGATTTGATCGTATAACGAGACTCGAATTGTTTTTTTAAAAGGGTTAGATCGTATAGTTACGACTGGAATTAACTCATTGTTAAACAGTGGGAGAATAATAACTTCTTGATGATTATTGATTTTCTTATAAGTTTACAGTTCCAAGTGTGACCGAAGATGTTATTTTCCGCGTGGTCTCGGGCGTTTCATCATCGATGAAGTGTTTCATGGCTATGTAACTACGCGACAGTAGTTTGGATCTTTGGCGTCTCTTTCGAGACAGTCATTTCGAGGCCGTTCGAAGCGGTAGATCCGTTTCTCATGGCAGAGATTCGGTTGACAGATGTTTACAGTGTAGTGCTGACATTTTTTGTGAAGAGAAAGACTCTCATCTTTTCGTTGTGATAAATCACGGGCAGGAAATGAGAGAGAAAAGTGTGCAAAGACTGGAAAATCAGACAAAATTATCCAAAACGAATGACCTGGGTTTGTTTCGTGTTACGCCAGGAAGTGCTTGTGTATTTTTGTGATGAATGAAAAGAATAACTCAGTACACCTTGCGATGTTGTGGCATTGGAATAGGCAAAACTTGGACGCAGGAAATAGAGGTCGCTTAATTGAAATTCAAGGTTCTTAGGTAATCGGTGGCACACAGCACGACACGAGGAACTTTGCTTACCTGTAACAAGCCAGAAAGATCATTAAGGAATACGTCCATTCAGGAACGGCCATCATTACGTAGTTGCGCATCCTATAAGAATTAACATCACTCCGGGATATTAATGAAACTATTGCCAAGTACCGAGTTTGATGCACCACTGAAATGATATGATGCATTTGGAAGAAGTGCGTTTTGATAAATTCCTCAATCATGGTAAATGTTGAGTAGACTAGGAACATGATTTGGAACATTACATTTCATGTTACGATAATAATGATAATGGGGATGCTATAATATAAGAAAATGCTGGGTACATGTAAGGAGACGAGTTATAGTAATCAACAGATCGTGTTAAAACCTCCCCAGACTCCCCATACCAAGCAAAATTTAGGATAATTCCGATATTAATTGAAAGATAATGTGGATGTTTGTGATGTAATTTGATGAGAAGTTTCTTAGCTGTTTACTTCTGACAGCTGCATGCAGTTAATATTGGAAAAGGAAGATAGCAAAAATATCGAGTATGTTCTATTAAGGGAAATGTCGATTGATTGATGGAAGTTTCACTGAAATTTTGGTAGTTTCAGTTAGATTTTACGTCATATTTTATATGATTATAATAGCCCTTATTACTTGGGGGTAAAATAATGTACAAATGGTGTTTCATTCGCGTAAATCATTTTCACTTAGTTTTAACAAATGTATTGATAATGCTTATTATCTGAATCCACTAGTTATTTCAGTGGTCTTTAAATTGGCATTTAATTAGAACTGTTAGTTACATTGTGTGAACTTAGACACTGTCCAAGCGGTGTTTCAATATCTGAATCCACTAGTTATTTCAGTGGTGTCTTTAAACTGGCATTTAATTAGAACTGTTAGTTACATTGTGTGAACTTAGACACTGTGTCCAAGCGGTGTTTCTTCAGCCAAGAGGAACGAACGCTTTCATTCGTTTCTCCAGAATGCTGTTAGTAAGGTAAGTTTCTCGACTTTTAAACCTCTTCATGTTGGTTGTTGTATCTTTGTACGTTAATCTATAAACCGAATACAGCTGAAAAAATATCCGAACCAACTACCAGGTGGTGGATTGTCTTCGGCATTTTTTTTTTTCCTTTTCTTTAAGTATTTTTTTTTTCCCCTTTAAGTAAAGAAGAATTGAAGAGGTAGGGCAGGTAAAGGTAAAGTTGTGGGACAGAAGAAGGAAATTGGGAGAGAGACAGTTGGTGGGCGATCCACCTTCCTAATTTAAAGCTATGTTTCCTGATTAAATGTCTCTTGCCGTGCTCGCGGGAGATTCTAAAAATACTAAATACTAAGGCGTCTCTTTTATTCTAACTTCTAGCTGATAGATAGACTTTGGCGGAAGAGGTACCTTGTCGATCCCTTACACTCTGCACTGTTGTATGCTTTCGTCCACAATTTTCACCAATTTCAATGCCCTACCCATTTTTGCGGAGAACTTCATATTATAAGGAGGCGTTACACCTAAAATCCCAACTCGGGTTTGAATTCTACATAACACGTTACGAGAATCGTAAACACATTTGAATACTAATCACAGTGACCTTAATAGTCCTATGTTTTTCTTGCTGTCTTGCCATATTACCGTACGTCATTTAATGGGGCAAAATGTTTTACGGGGCCTGATTAGAACTGTGTTGATGAGAGTCGTTAAGTGATTTATGGTTTGTTCCATATTAACTATATGTAATGTACGTATTCGTTACATTTATTTTTGCGTCCGTATGATATCGTCATATCGGCTTTTATCAAGTCTCGTTCAAATTTTATACGCTAGTGGATAAAACTGTAGATAAAGCGTTGGTAAGCACAAACAGAACTCTCCCGAACTGCTGATTGTAAGCGTTCCACCCGTTCCACTTGGCGGATTTGAATCCAAGTGGTATTAGTGGCTTCCATGCGAGCTGACCCGTTGATATGCAGTACTTGTATCATATCCCAGTGATTCAAAGCCTCGCTAACTTCATCACGTAAGAGGACTTCAAAAGGTAGATAGATATTGTTTCTGTAGTTTCTGTATGACGAGATATGTATGATTTTGTTTCATGATTAAGTGTTTTGCAGAGGTTATGCTCTTGCATCAGTATGCTAACAAGCGTCGTAATTTTTTTGCAAAATATCTAAGTGGAAATTCTAAATCATACCTCATCATTGCATCTTGTACATCCTGGTGTTACACTTTATTATGCTTTGGAGATGCATGCTTAAGACACGGAAATTTCTCCCGTTTCTCACTTGGGAGAAGAACACCTTCACTACCATAGTGTCTCGATATATTAACATTTGAATGTTTGAAATACCTTCTGTTTCGACTGTGAAATTTGTCATGTATTTTTTTTTTCGTAACTGTGATCAGAGACTCAGCAGTGGTATCAAATGCTCTGTTTTATATGTGCAATATATGCCTTTAGTTATTGTTTTCAGGGTAAGCATTGTAAAAGGTAC
>JAUUDZ010073148.1:0-10003 GCA_032361705.1 Panulirus versicolor
TAAACAAGGAAGAGACATAGCTAGGATACCAATGGTAA
Organism: Panulirus versicolor; assembly: GCA_032361705.1. Lineage (NCBI taxonomy): Eukaryota > Metazoa > Arthropoda > Malacostraca > Decapoda > Palinuridae > Panulirus > Panulirus versicolor. Next base: position 39 of record JAUUDZ010073148.1, read on the forward strand.
ACAAGTGTCAACGGACAGAGATGTTTGGGTGCATGCAAGTCTGAAAACATGCCTGTCATAAAACTTTATCATGTGGTCAAGAAAGGGGAACTGTTTACAAACATTGTCTTCAATAAAGCTATCCAATTAGTATAGACCTTCACTAATATTAATGTACAATTTTTTGTGTATCTAATGATAGAAGATTCAATGATATTTCTCATGGTGAAAAAGTTAAAGGTAATAACTTTGTTGGCAATACTCTAGTCAATACAATGATCATAATTCTTAACATGATTAAACAATGCATTTGGTTCTTGCACCGTTCTTATGCAATACTTATGTTGCTTAGTCTAAAATTAAGATCCTTACCAGTCTACCTGATATAAAACATATTACAATTTTTACAGCGTACTCTACAAACACAGCCCACAAAACTTTCTGGTATAGTATTGTCATTGTTGAAGGATACATTTACATTCAAGGATTTATGCAACCTGGAAAGAAATGTAAAATTATCATTAAAAGGTAGAACTAAAAGATTCTTGGTATCAAGGGGAGGTTTGGGTTTAACTCTTCATACCAAGAATCTATGGGCCATGGCTGTGGAAAGTAAGGTTTGCGTTTGGTGTATTACAAAAGTGAGCTAGATTGGATGTGTTCTTGAGGCTCCCTTGCTAAGATTGGAAAAGCAATTATGCATAAAAAAAATCAATAATCTATAACATTACATGAATACAAACACTGACCTGTCTGTGAATCAAGAAATGGGAGGCGAGTCTTGCGTTCCCGCATAAGTCGAACATTATAATTGGCACTATTGATCATTAATGAGCGATACTGAACATCCTGAAGAAAGCTGAAAAAGACGAAGCATATTAAGAGTTTCAAGAAAATTTGTGAACACTACGTTAAAAATATGGCAAAAAAATTTTCCTTTCTTTCTATGTTGGAGGCTTAAGTCAAGGTAAAAACTACAACAAGGTACATAAAATGTTCCTTATTCCCATAAACTTAACAGCTATGAAGTACTGGACAGAGGCATATGAAAGGGATGGCAAAGGGGGGTGATCATCCCCCCTTAAGTCATACAGTATACAGTAAATTTAGTAATAATGATTATTTATATATTCTTATAGTAACTTTAATTCTTTTAGTCCTTCAAAAGGAAAAATCAATGAGTCGTCAAGTCTACTTAGCTGTTTCAGTGATTTACACAAGTGACCACTGAAATACCATGTCCATTTCTCTAACTCCCCCCAAAAATTACGTTGATTTATAACAAGGAAATTTTCTCATCTGCAAAAGACTTTTAATTTGTTTCATCAAACAAAAATCCCTTGATTATTGCTACCAGCTGTTTTATGTTATCAAATATCATAAATTCGTTTTTGTTAAAATACGGTTGCCAGTTTCATTGTAAACTTTCTTCTGTACAACAGTTGTATCTAATGTTATAAGAATCTGATTAATGTTAATGATCCAATTTACCATCCAAATAACTCAAAAAGCATTAAGTTCTCCAAGATACAATGTGTTGTAGAGCAGTCATACTTCAGCTAAATCACTGTATTTCACTAACTTTCATGAGGTGTCATTATTTCTGCATTTCATTTTCTATAGGATTCACAAGCAAAAAGAATGGCTGCTACAGCCATATTCAACTCTTGAGTCAGATTTGTTATAAATTTCAAATCTAGATTCATATCTTTAGAATAATTATGGTAATTCATGCTCAAAAGTCCAGTAGTTAGAGGAAAATTGGCATGTATTGATTTGATCATTCCCTTATGAACATATTAATGATGTTCTCAAAGTTAGTACAATTTTGTCTGTTCAAAGTTTCCTTCAACAAGAATATAACATTTTTTAAGGGTGTAAGTCAATCCTTTTATTTTCTTATTGTCTTCCATGATCACATAATATCATCCCCCAAACAGCTAAATGCTCATCTGTTTACTTTCAATGAATAAATAATTTTCATTATCATTTCAAAGACTTAATTCAAGGAATATAGCATGAGGAAGAGATCTCAAAATGTATAAAAATTACAAAAAAATTATCAAAGTACCAACAACACCAAAACAACTGCAGTAACTTCACTCATTTTGAATTCCAATGAATTAAAGGGTCGTGATTCGTGTTTTGCCACATGTCTATAAAGAATAAGTAGGGTTAATTGATGTAAAAGCAGGTAGAAAAATTTAAAAGAATCAACAGACTCTATGAAAACCTCACTTTATCTTTCCTTGTGGCCATGATGTATAAAAGAAATGGCTGCTTATAAAGATCCTGGGCAGTAGCATGACCGAACACTTTATATGTTATCTGTTTGGTGACATTCACTTGCAGTTGGCACAATGCTCAATCATGGGTGCCACAAGTATATTCTAATTAGAACATTGTACAATGAAATAAACTCAGACTGCATAGCAGGTTGGGGGAGGTTTTATGGGCCCTGTTGATTTCACTACATGTTTAATATCTGTACATGAATGAACCTCATATACTTCCAGATTTACATAACCCTCACTACTATCATCTCATTTAGCATTGTAGAATGAATCAAAATTTTTCAAGTCATGCTGTGCAACTCTTATGGTATTCTCTTAATACTATATTAGCATTGCAGAATAAAATAACTCGTTATTCAAAGCTAGTTTCAATTTATAAGCTACCTGGTAATAACTTATAGTTTACCCTGCCCATATTAGGTCAAATTAGGTGATTTTAGGTTAATTACAACCTTATCTTCAAAACTACAAAGTGAATCTACAATATTGAACATTAAAGACGTATCTCCAACATTTTTAATTATCTTGGAGCGCCTTTAAATTTCTGGTCACCTCAACATAACTAGGATTTCTTTCCGAACGTAAAGATATCCTTTGTGCATTTAAAATGTAAAAGATATCCTTTGATCTCTACACAATCCTTAGATTGGTCACATGCCGTTGAGGTGGTTGAGTTGAGCAGGGCAGCCCTAGGGGTCCAGGATTACCCTGCCTGGCTCGCCCCTCTCTATGCCATCCCAAGTGTCATCATCAGCTGGGTTTCACCAGACATTCCGCCACCTACCTGCTAATTTTCTCCAGATTGGTTTGCACCAGCGTGTCGGCCATCTCTACGGTGATTGAAGGATCCTCTAGGGTGGTGAGAGAGGGAGAAAATTACCGAAAAATCGTCAAATTCCGGCGTCCATTAGTAATTAGTTGTGTAGTCGTCGCCTTCGACCCATTTGTTTACTAGATTGTCTTGCGTCCGGCTCCCGCACTGCGGCTCTGACTTTGATCATATATCAAATAAATTAAAACTAACAAACTCTTATCCACTCGAACACTGTCATTGGACTTCTTATCAATGCCTATTCATTCATATGTCTGAGAATTTGCTAGGAACTTTAACTTGTTTTTTGCACTAAATATATCAAAATTAGAAGTCAAGCTTTATCACCCTCTAATTCATTCGGACAGATATCGGTCTCCTACGTATATTTAAAAAATGAATGACAAATATCTTTTTCTTTGACATAAAGTATGTGAAGTATGGAAAAAAAGAGAAAAATTTTACTATGGTAGGGTGAAGCTCTTCTGCTGATATTTTGTGCTTGCCGTATTCGAGTCTTCTTTTTGTCTCTGACTTGTGTTCTCCGATATTATAATACTAATTTTTTGTTTAACAAGTACAAAAATCATGTATTGAAAATTACTAAAATTCATCATAAATAAAACTTCACTATTATACACTTTCATCTTAATTGCTTCTGACCCTATATGTGAAAAACATATAAGCAAAACAGAAAATCGGACATTAGTCGATACTTGGTGGGGCCGCCGCGCGCAGAGGAGTGTCGGCGTCGTCCGTAATTTATGAGCTTCGCCTCTTCTTTTTAGGCAAAATGAGTAGGCGAGAAGGTAGTGTGACGCTGCTTCTTCCTCTGGTATCAAAGTTACTGTCAAATTAATATAAATCCGGACGATGCAGAGGGTAAATTCTAGAGTAGCCGAATGTTCACTTGGTCCTTAGCGTCCGTTAATAAACCTCGACTTGTTTCTCAGTCGGGGCTTATCGGGCACTTGCAAGGGCTTTTCCAGCCTTTGTTTGCCACGACGACTCTCCTGGTCAATCAACAGTACTGTGATAAAATTGGCAAGGGCATCACGGATGTGTTATGATGGGTGGTGGTGTATGGCGTAAGAGTGTTCTAATTATAGAGAGTATGGGTGGAGCATACAGCAGCACGTGGAGTTGACAGAGATGTATACTACCCAGTTGGATTTTTTAAAGAAAAGTGTTGTATTTACATATATAGGGAACAGCTGATTGAGGCATGCCTATTGATAAATCAATCATTAAATGTATTTTTCAATTCACACATGAACATGTGTTTAGTTGCTTTAGGGATTTGATCTTATTGAATATTTACATACATCTTATTCTTTAATCAAGGTACCCAGGTGTGGAGTATTATTCATTACTTTTATCATATCAACTGATGTGTGTAGTACCACAAACCACAGGTACAAGGTGTTACTATTGTCTTTTTTCTTTCACAGTCAAAACATATTTATCCATAGTGGTGCCTTACACGAGAACTTATGTTAGGAAGCATAAAAATATTGATACAGACAGAATCTAAAATGACAAGAGTCTAAAATGCTATACATCCCTCTGCTGATTTACAAAATTAAAACTATTTAACATACAGTTTTCCATATTATTCCATAATTTATACCTCGGTGTATGGTATTTCATTATAATAATATTTTAGGTTGTAAGAATGATCAGAAGAGCCTATGTAATGCAACATGTCTTGACCAGATTTATTTTTAAATTTTCCTTTAAATACATCATTATTTTATAGATATCATATGTAAAATACATTTATTTTATGGTAATGTAGTAGGCACATTTATGTGACAAGATTTTTCTAAATGTTCAGTGTGAGCTTAAACCTATGAAACAGATTTACTTTGATTTTTTTACGAATGACACATAGTATGTATTAATTGTATTAATCTTTTGTATTCATAATTGTACTAAGCCTTATCATATTCATATACATAGATAAACAGAAATGAAAAGTAAATGTTCTTAAACTTTTATACACCGGAAGTAAATACGACAATTATTGTCCTGTATTCCTTTGTCATTATGTAGGAAAAATATATATTTAAAAAACACTTTCACTGGCTGTTCTTAGTACTGTTCAATAGTTACAACAAAATATACTGTACTATTTCAATGGGAAAGGCAGTAAACACTGACTAATAAGTTGTCAGAATCAAACCAGATATTTGACTATGAAGAGTAGGAACAGATACAAAACTTTTTTTCATACTTTTGAATATAAGTAACCTTACGCTATGGTAGCATATTAAGTGGAAATTTATAAAATTGTACCGTAACCTTGAGTACTACCTTAAACTAAGAATTGAAAGTCTTCACACCTTATATTAATAAAACTGACAGTAATAGTTAACACTGTACTTTACTTCCATATGCCACCTTATTTACAATTTTATGAACATCCTGCTGGAAAAAGTTGTTAGAAATATCAAAATATAGAAATTTGCTGGGATGGAGAAAGAAGGGAATTCTTGCTTGTCACTTCGTTTTGGTCATTAATGTCTCAGGATGAGAACTCATTTTTCCCTCCCCAGTATCTCATTACCTACCATATTTTCATTTCTCTTTCTTATTGGTAATTTATGAGTTCTGTGATTGTGATATTTGTTTCAAGATGATAAAGTGCATGTCCTCAGGCATTACCTGCATTCTTCAGCAATTTAAATCACTTATGGGTATATGGTTCACCACTGTCCATACTTTTCATTCCTTATTTTCATATCATCTATCTGTGGGTTACATTGATGTAGGAAAGCATTGGAGGTCAGATGGTATTGATGCAGATCCCTAAATAGGAGTTATGTAAGGTTAAACGCAACATATTTAATGATTTTGCTAGTGCTGCAATTAGAGAATACAGTAACAAATGTGGAGCGTAATTTGGAGCATTCCACTTGTATTCCTATATCATGGTAATATGGGGCTAATTAACCATATAGATACTTAGTGTATATGGTTAAATTCCAGTTTCATTGCCCTCAAGTCATGTTTAAACGAGTTGCCAGCTGTAGAAAATTGTTTCTTGGTATTTTTCCTCTGCCTCTGATCTTTGAAACAAGCATCAAGATTCACTGTCATTCTTTGGTGGCTTCCACTTCAAAACTGAAAATTATAGACATTTGGAAATAAAGCCAAATTCCAGCTTGAGAAAGAGGCACAAGATACACTTCTTGATTTTACTGAGACATTAAGCAAAGTAGAGTATAGAACTTTGCTTAGTAGAAGCAATAAAACAGGATATAACAGTAAGATTAGGAATAACTATGAATTAAAGAGCTCTGAAGAAACAAGATTAAAAGTAATACCAAGTGAAACTTTGTCAGACAAGGATGTTTTCCAAAGTGCCGCAGGGAAGAATATTCACTCCCATAACTTCTATTGTTAGAAATGCTGCTTTCCAAGGCACTGTGGTTGTTGCCCTATTACTTCTAAACCTTCAGATGTCATCCAAATCTTCTGTTGGTCTGTCAGCACATTTGCTACAGAACGAACGAAGAAAGTAAGTCAGAATCTGATACAAGATAGAAACACTACAGAACATAACATAAAGAGATGCTTCAGAGATTCAGGAGTTATGATGCTGGGAGACATTGAAAAACACTTGAAAGGACTTATATAGTCTGTAAAGATGTTACGTTGGGAACTGAGAACTTTCAAAATGAATGACTTCAAGACCTATAATGACTGTTCAAAGAACTTTTGACTGGAAATTGCTGTGATACAGTATCAGTCCAGAAAAACTGTTCAGCTAGGAAATTCCCAAAGGCTCTTAACCACTTACCACATTGGTGTGATAAACTGCAAGCTCTAAAACTGCACTCATTAGAACAGAAATTACGGAATCATATACATGATACTGGAAGGCATGATGTTATCAGCTTAAAATATAATTGCCTTGTTGGAATGATGGACTGGGTAGGACATGTTCAAAATTAAATTCACTGCAGAACTGAGATGTAGTTTGGAATCATTAGGGAAAATAGGATAAATGTCAAAGGCCCAAGTCTATTGAACCCACTGCCAAGAGGTGAAAGAATTCTATAGGAAGATCCCTTGTCTTTATTCGAAAACAACTATCTTCATGCAAGGTTTCAGGTTGCACAGGATACTGATGGTATAGTATATATGTATGGGTGTACAGTAGATACTGTTTCTAAGGATCGTATAGTTTTATGGAATTCTTGAAGTCTCCGTGACCTCAGGAGGGAGTTTCTTTGTTTAGTTATGTGGAATGAGAAATAACTTTCTCTAACCTTTGTATTGTATCTTTTCTGTTCACAATTTATTGATGAAAACACATTCCTTATCATTTTAATAACATTATGGGAAACGCAGAGTAGCGTGTGAAGTGCATACTGATGAGTTTGAAATAGCATGAGTCAATCTCATGTGGCATTAGGCTGGACCATGAAAGGATAGTTTAAACTAACCACAAAGAAAGAAGTAGTATCAGTCGGTTATTGTTAATTTTAATGTAGAGCTGAGACGTATGCCTGCTTCTGCCCTGTTCTCACGGGTTTCTTTATCTCACCTTCGCCAGTGTTTATCTCCAGAGACATCATTGGAGGAGCGGTCATCTGCCATCAAGCGTCCGGCAGCTGAGGGGGAAGGGGGGGAGGAGGAGCCTAAGAAAAAACTAAGTTTTGGGATCAACAAACCCCAAGAGAAAAGCTCGTTAGCAGTGTCTGTCTCAGCCAAGAAACCCCCTAGTGGCATCTCGATCAAGCTTGGCCAGACACAGGTATGTAGGTACTGTTATTAGTTTTACATATGATGTATTTTATCATGATAAATTTGTTTACCACATAGTGTTGAGTCATATGTATAGATGATTAACATAACTTTGGATTGAAAGTAACACTTAAAAGCTGTAGATTTAGACAGCCCATGGCATGCTTACAGTATTTCTGTAAATGAATCTATTGTCATGGGCTTTGACCTATCAAAAGCTTTCAATAAGGAGTGACATATGTCTTTGCTTTCTCAACTTCCTTAGGTTTTTCTCTTATTTTTATATAATTTTGTAGTTTCCTGTAATCACTGGTGGAGCAGTCTCTCCCTTTTATTGAGTCAACAGTGGTATTCTTAAGTGTCCTTTCCTGTTGCCAACCCTCTTTCTTCTCTTTATAAATAATGTATCTTGTCACTAATCCTTTTCACTCTTTTATGTTGATGATTCCACTCTGCAAACTTCATCTTATTTTGCATCCCCTTCTCACCCTACTGCTTCCCCTTTCTTTCACACTGAACATATTTCATTGTGTAAATCAGACCTGTGCAGTTTCTCGGAATGAGGAAGCAGTAATTTGTTGATATTCAGTTGCTCAAAAGCACAGTTTCTCTCTTTCCTTATTTTCAAGAGCATAACATGTTCGTTTGGGGAATGTCTGGTTAGGATTCTTTCCTATCCCATGGAATTGGTGAGGAAGCTGTCTTTGCTCAACCTTTTTGGCTGCTCCTTTAACCACCAAAGCCTTTGCTTGACAAAGGGGGTTCACTCACAGCAATTAATGACCACCAAGAGGCTGATGTCACCTCACCAAGTGAACAATCCAGAACGTATCAAATCCTTTGGAGCATGTCATGTACACATGTTTCATTAGCTGGTTCAAGATCAATATCCCTTTCTTTTGTTCTATAATTATGTTATTGTGCTGGTACTTATAACCCCCTGTAAGAAATATTTATATATTTTATATTTTTATTTGTAAATATTTCAGGACCTCTTTCTAAGACTCCTGATGTTATTCAGGACTTCTTTCTAAAGGCTTCTCCAGCCCAAGCTGTGCTTCTTCCATTTGCTGAAAAATATGCACTCCTTTGGAGTGAGAATTTCTCTGATGAAATTGTACTCCAAATGATACAGTAACACCTGAAGGAACTTTTCTCCTGTTGTGTAACCTCAAGCAAGCAGTGTCCAGTAACACCTATGTTCATGCATACATACATACATATATATTTTTTTCATACATATTCTCCATATCCTGCATTAGTGAGGTAATGTCAAGAACAGAGGACTGAGCCTTAGTGGGAAAATCCTCACTTGGCTCCCCTCTGTTCCTTCTTTTGAAAAAGTAAAAATTGGAGGCAAGGATTTTCAGCATGCCACTCCATATATATATATATATATATATATATATATTACTTATTATACATAATCACTGTTTCCCGCGCCAGTGAGGTAGCACCAGGAAACAGACGAAGAATGGCCCATCCACTCATATACTTATATATGTACATAAATGCCCGCATACACACATATACATACACATATGCAAACATTACATACATACACATGTACATATTCATACTTTCTTGCCTTCATCTATTCCTGTCGCTACCCTGCTCCACAGGAAAACAGCATCGCTATCCCCTGAATGTGGATAGGGAGCTGTGGTTTTGGGGTATTACACATGACAGCAATAGATTGAGTGTGAACCAATCTCGGTTTTCCTGGTGCTACCTCGCTGAAGCTAGGGGCAGCAATGCTGTTCCCTTTGTGGTGGGGTAGCAACAGGAATGGATGAAGGCAAGTATGAATATGTACATGTGTATATATGTATATGTCTGTGTATGAGTATGTATATGTTAATATGTATATGGGAGTTTACATTTCTGAAAGGGTAAACAGAAGAAGGAGTCAAATGGGGAGTGCCCATCCTCCTTGAAGGCTTAGATTTGGGTGTCTGAATTTGTGTGGATATAACCAAGATGAGGAGAAAGGTGAGATAGGTGGTATGTTAGAGGAAAGAAACCTGGATGTTGTGGCTCTGAGTGAAATGAAGCTCATGGGTAAAGGGGGAGAGTGGTTTAGGAAAGTCAGGGGTTGGTGAGAGGACAAGAGCTAAGGAAGGAGT